>LN902847.1:5205799-5290799 GCA_000469725.3 Echinococcus multilocularis | reverse complement strand
GCCTCCACTCCTACGGGCCTATCACCCTCTGTGGACCAAATTCACTCACAACCATACTCAATGCTGGACTTGGAGTGGAGTGGCGGTCCCGCCAGCCAACCCACACACCATATGGCCTACCAACAAACCTGCCGCAGGCTTCGGTACTGGGCTTCTCCCTCTTCACTCACCGTTACTGAGGGAATCCTGGTCGGTTTCTTCTCCTCCGCTTATTGATATGCTTAAGTTCGGCGGGTACCCACAACTGATCCGAGGTCAGAAAACGAGTCAAGGCGAGGCTAGGCGAGGCGGGGCGTGACTCGCACCCCCCCATCGCATTACACTTGCAACGCAGCACAACAATGCAAGTGCCTACGGCATCCACAATCCATATGACGTGTGCAACGTGCTCACACACATACACCTGCCCATTCGCACACTGGGTCACGGTCCGTGGACTGCGAAGACTGCAACCGCATCACCACCCGCCAACCTACTGGTACAACTGGCGTACACACGCACCAACGCCACAGCACGGTGCAACGGCTGACCGCACTGCGGTCACTGCAGCAGCACAACCGCAAACTCCACACCACCGAATTCGACAGCGCCAGCACACCTAGTGAGAAGCCACGGCAGTCCGCACCGTGAGCCAGCCAACCGGCACACGCTCCACGCACCGCGCGCCACAGCACGGGACGGCACCCTCCCCAGCCACCGCTCATTGCACACAGTGGCGGTTTATAAGCCGACGCTCGGACAGACGTGGCCACAGGCAAGCCTATGGCCGCAATATGCGTTCATGATGTCGACGTTCAAAGCAGCCTGCGATTCACATTAATCCACACATCCTCAAGGCAACCTGTCTCACCACGTGACTGCCATTTCAATGCACTTAAGTGGTGCGAAATATGATGACATATTGTTCGTGAGAGGTGTGGATTGCAAGCACGCAATGCATCGAGAGAGGGCTGTCGTCCGATGAAAACAAAGGCACTCGATTTCTGCGAAACCTACGTCACTTGCAGTAAGTTCAAAAACCAATAACTCACAGTGATCGCACCACGTCATCCTTTACGCATATGGTTCCCAACGAAGGCGCATTTATTGACATCACAAGTCTACTGCCACCCACCATGAGAGAAAAGTGACACGTCCTGGTTATGGTAGGGTATTTCAGGAAAGTAGATGACGTAGAACATATGAATACGCAAGATGCAGAAATGGTTACTTTATTTTCTTCATTTGGTAGATTTGTCAGTGTAGAATGTCTGAATCAATTCATAGGCAACAAAAACCTTGATTTTGAAAGCCGAACCTTTATTGGACTATGCGAGACCTTTTAGATCTCACAGACAAGGACAAGGCCTAAGCAATGGCCAGGTGATAAGAGGAAGTCACATTTTAATTGAACTTACGTAAGTTTACACCAAGGATGCACAACCAGAAGACTGAGATTTAAGCCTAGGACGTGTCCTTCTCGCGTACTGTCGTAAAATGAGGGTGTCCCCCAATGTTTTTCTATCGAACAGAGAAATATCAAACAACAATGCCCCGCCAACGTACTTTGCCTGAAAAATGGCATTAGAAAAGTGTTAAAATAGCCCGTTGATACTTACGACTGTCTAATTATCAAGGAGAAGAAATATGGCTACACACATAACTGGACTAACGTTCACAAAAAAGGACACATAATAACAATGTAGAGGTCAATTCCCCCACTCACACCGCACCTCAAGTTTCACTACCAATGGTGCAAAGATCCATTCTGAGTGTGTAAGTCCCCTCACCTACAAACTACTTTGTCCGCGGTGCACAACTCCCTACTCATCCAACAACCGTTCACCTGAAGAAGATGCGGACCTACAAAGCTACACCGCCGCTTGGATACGTAGATGAAGTCTAAGCACAAATGCAGGAAGGAAAGCCACCAGATGGTATGTTTACATGTAACTCACAAGGGAAGCAACAGGATTATGAAATGCTTATGCTATTTAAAAGGGTCTTTAGGGTGACAAATGCTATGCGAAATCTGAGCTCGTATTGGAGGTGTTGCGCGCAGAGACTTTCCTGAAGACGAAAGATGACACAATACTTGGGCAGAATATACATATTCGGCACGAAGAAGATATTTGGGCTACTTAGGGCCAGCCCACCCAGCTTGGTAGCAAGGCCAAGTAAGAATAGGTTCCTTGTTAATACTGAGAGATGAACAACCATCATATTACAGAGGAGTGGCCAGAATTCCCCCAGGCAGCGAAGGGGTCAGTATCCGAACTTTCCTAAACCTGTGCTGATTGAAATTAGTGGTGAATAGCAAACGTACTCCAATCGAATCGCACTGTTAGATAGAGAATTGTGGGGACTGGAGAGGCTGGATAAATGTGAAATGCCACGATATATGGGGTATATTTCCGTACTCTAGTATAAAAATCCCCTTTTTTACCTAATATAAAATACAGCAAATGGTGCACTTATCGACGCCTTCTTCTCATATAAACAGCATCGCTGATTGAAATGCCACCTTTTCATTTTACTGCGCATATTTTCCTTCGTATACGAATTTGTCTGCATTTCTTTTCAGACAGTAAATGGTGTCAAATTTTTGCATATGCAAATGTGGCAAGGCTCCAAACGGTCTTCAGATGGCAAAATTAGTGCCATCCTGAATTCTTTGCACTAAAAACCCCTAATGTTAAATAACTTTTCAATCAGCGCTGCTTCGTGTAATTTGCCATTTTCAAGGTCATCTGCCGCACTTTAGTACGTGGTCTGTCCGTACGGTTGGCGCTTTGCGGATTCTAATAACAGTAGCGTTTTGACTAGGTAGGTTCTAGTTGTTGAAAAAGAGGAGAACCGTTGAACCGCAGAATTCGTTTAGTGCCAGTGACTGTCCAGACCCTTACATTCTTGATGCAATTGGTGGAAAGAACCAATCGTCAGTACTAATGAAGAGTGTGGATACATGGAGGCAGGAACTTGCCTGCTTGCAAGTGTGCATGAGTGTATATCTATTTCCTTTGGTTAGACCCCTAATTACATATGCTGTTTGTCATTTTGTTGCTTGTCTGCCTTGATGAGGTGTGTCTCCCCACCGTGAGGTGCGGTCTTTTGCATGTACCACAGATACTGCGGAGTGGATGGGAATTGCACGATGGAAATCCCACTTGGGCGACTTAAGACTAACTGTGCCTCTTCTTGCTTTCCAGTTTCCTACTTGATCCACTTGTTTGTGTAAACTTTGAACGGTTGTCTATGCTGCTGCTCCCATTGCTGCTACTAGTTATTTGGATGCATTCACCCAGCACTGATATGTGTTAAATATTGGCAGGTCTGTTTTTTGTGATTGGTGGGAGCTGCTAGATCTGTTTTGCCCCACCAAGTGATTTAGCATACTTGACGGTCGGTTCTGCCTGTGGATTTTCGGTGTCGTGTACAGAGGCTGTTTTGAAATTCACTTTTCAATGTGGCAACGGCAAGATCCTTTATGCGTGGTTGGAGTCACCGTTTTCCCTTCTGGGTCGAAACTGTTAATCTTTTAAGAGCAAATAGTCTAGGTTATAGCAATTGGTTGAACTATGGATGTCTTGTGGTTAAGAAGGCAAGCATCTATGTTCGAATAATGGCCTACCTTTTTAGGTCTTGAAAGAAAACCATTCAGGCGAAATTCCTTCCAATTATAGCACCTTGGGGTAGCTGGGATCCATAGTTATTTTACCCCTAGGTCGTCCGGCAATGATAATGGAGTACGCTGCAGAAGGGGGTCTAGTCGGCTTTTTCTCCAAAAAATCGCTCTCGGCTCGCAACCCAACCACGCTCCATGACGGGGTCGGTCCTCCCGCGCTTTGCTCGACAAATTGCCAATGGCATGCCCTACCTCGCCTTCAAGGGCGTAGTTGGCTTCCCTTTCGACTTTGGAGCGTTATTGTTAGGACAATGAAAACCGTATGCCTTAAAATTGTGTAACAGCAGGGCTTCCAAGTGTTCTGTCACAAGTTCTGTGTTCTATCCTGGCGATTCTTTAGCACGTTCTCTGCCTAATACTCGTTAGTGATTGATGCATGTGCTGTGCTTTAATGCAACCACATATCCGTTTCCTTTCTAGTTGGGATTCCACATTAGTTTTGAAACTGTCATCGGTAAGAAGAAATCGATGAGAGGGTTTCTGAGGAGAGACATTTTTGATGGGGCGTATAACTACCTGTTTTCTTTGTTGGTGCATGCAAATACTGCATTAGAACGAGCCTAGAGACTGTGCATCTGACTCGTTTGAACCCGTAGGGTTCGTGATATGTGCTGGACCTGGATAGTGAAATTTGAGGGCGTAAATGCAGATGCCCCGTAAAATAGCAAAACAGCTTCTTCTCGGTTGCTTTGTCTTAGGTGTTTCTAGCCAGATGAATCGACGGTGCTTTAACTGACACCCAAACTTAGTTTAAAAGTTTAACTGCCGGTTCAGGAATCACGGCATTAGTGGGTGCGAATTTAAGGCTTCTCTGATCACTTTGTCCCAGTGTAAGCCCTGGGTTAAACCAAATAAACAGCATTGCATGTAAAGATAAAAGTTCTAAACGGGAGTAACGGCGAGACGGTTAAGTTAATTATGACATCGTGAGAAATATGACAAATTTGCCTCTTCAAAACTTTTATTACCCTAATTTTAAAGTGTAGAGCATGTTACAATGGTAAAATATGCAACAAGTAACGATTCACTGAAGATAAGTACATAAATTGGCATAATTTAAGGAAATATTCATTTAATATCGATGTTATCGTTTGTTTGTGCGCATGCACATATATTTACACACGTATGTGCATGCAAATATATTGTCTAAGTAAACGCAGAAGAAGAAAGGCCCCCTCTATTACTTCTAACCAACAAATCTAAATCACATCAGCTTGTTATGCTGAACAATCTCCGAAGCGGTTAATTTAGGCTCTCGCGGCATTAAATCCGGTCAGTTGCTGAGGCGTAATGGTCTTGGCTGGAGGGGCTTCATTAGTCCAAAAATAGGAAATCATGGTAAGTTTTTTGGCTATGTTTGAGAACAGTGCGGTATCGGCTCCTTTGTTTAACGAGAGTGCTGTAAATGGGGCATTACCGGATGGGCATGGTGGCATTACCTAACAATAGTAACAGCTATCCTCACCCTTGATACTGCTTCGCTCGTTCCTCAGGTGGGAATGGTTTGCAATTTATGAGCTGTTGTCATGGCTTTTGTACGGCAATGGATTCCATGCTTTTGCTCTTTATCTTCAGGTCTCTTCACAATTTATGCATGGTAAAGGGGGGTCAGTCTAGCTTCTTTTCTTATTTGTATAATTTTGGACGACGTAGAGGTTCTTGAGAAGTATATGGCCTTTGAAATGAAGGAGTTGGTGGCAATTTTGGACTTCTTCCACTACCTCATTTATGAAGCTTTTCCCTTTGTGCCTCCTTGTCCCCTCTAACTTTGTCTTTTTACTGAGTTAATAATGACTTCATGGGATTAAGCAGGAATTATCACCTCCTCAGTAACTACATCTACTCAACTTCTCCCCTACGCGACCTCGACATCCTCAGAACCACCTGAATTACGAAATCGATAGTCGGCTGGGATCTCGGAATGCCTTCAGTTGCCCATCTTGGATGCCTCCATCAGCACCATCCTCTTCTCCGTCCGTCTGCGCCTACTGGCAATCCCTTGTAATCTTAATAGTTGGTGCAAATTCACATCGCCTAATTTCTGGCTCATGTGGTCAGTAGGTGCGGGGGCGCATGCTCTAGGTTGGCATGCATCAGGCCACATGAACGGAGTTGTGGCTTTTCTCACTTCGGCGGTGTCAAGTCATCAGCTTTTGCATCGGATCTACAGAAGGAGAAAAGTCACACCGCAGCCCTTCGCAAACTCGTACCACACAGTTTCACACAAGGAGGTTTCATCCAACTTACTACTGAAGCCTCAAACAAGGCGTGCATTTGTTTTCTTATTCTCTGCCTTCAGTGATCTTAGGTATCCCGCGTGTTTGTGGGAACCGATAAACCGGCTCTTGGAATCCTAGAACAGGCAAACTGCATGCTGGATGGCTCCGCGACTGGCGCTGTCATTCTGATACACCGAACTCTGGCGGTGGGCATAATCGACTATGTGCGTACCCTTACACTGAACAGTCGGCTAGAGATGTTCGTGAAGCAGGTACTGACTGATGTGCAAGGGTCCATGCCTATGGACTATTGGGAGCATTTGCCTGATCAGATGGAAGCGTAATTTCCACCTTGTGCTCGGTCAGTGGTACGAACACTTTGCTGATCACCGAGAGGTCTGGCGTTTCTAAAGCCTTCCAGCATCATTGGCATTCCCTCTTTACTCCGCCTTATTGAGTAACCCCACTACAGTTGGACAATCATTTCTTGTAGGTTTGGTGCCATTATGGAATATACTTGTGAATATTAAATCTTTCTTGAATATTTTGTCTGTTGTTTTTACGTTTGCCCGGTTTGTCCAACTGCCATAATGCTAAGAAGGATTTTTGTGTGGAAAACCTTTGCTTTAGTCCCAAGTGGCTTTGATGGATATGGCAGTTGGTGTAGCTAGAGTACCCCAACTGGGAATCTATTGTGCTATGAAGTGTTCGCCTTCAAAAAAGAGCAATTGGAAGGCAGCTGAGTTGAGTTGCCCACTCGTCATCACTATGTGCTTAGTGGAGAACTCTTCACAGTTGTTTGGTATTGATGGAAAATGGGCCTTCCTTGAAAGGTGTAAATATTGCTCTCCTAGAAACGTGTAATTTCGTTGTAGACGCCAAATGCTTGGTGAGGAGGTAATTCCCAAAACAAGAGGGAACCTGACGATTGCGTAAGTGTTTTTGAATTTGTATTGCTCCTTGCTTTAAGTTCCTTATCGCATTATTGCCGAAAAGTTTGCGCTGTTTTTGATGTACCCCTGCTACAATGACTGGCTGTAGCGTAAGCTTTATAGCCTCGTACCGGGATACGCTTCGGTCTCTCAGTACGGTGTTACTTAGTATAATGTGATTTATGAATTGAGTTTAACCCTGCTCTAGGGCTGTGAAAGAAGGCAGCACCACTCAGGACGAGTCACACAAAGAGAGATTCATTGCATTAAGGTAGCCTCCCCATTTTTGATGGCGTTTGTGAATTGCTTGCTAAGAACAACTTTCAGTGATGGCTAACAACGGGTATTTAAACAATGGTCTTATTGCCATAACACTTCGAATGGGAAAGCCATGAAAGTCGCTAAACAACTGGGCGTCGCGTGCATTCACAGGTGAGAAGTTGGAGGACTGCCAACTTGTTTTTATTTAATTCTGTCGCGTGTATTGTGAACTGCGTTAGTGTTGGGTTGTCTGACTGAGCGATCTGTGTTGGGAAATGGCTTTTGTAATATGATGTTCGGTGAGCGAATGAATATCTGATAGGCTGTGCCCCAAAAAATTCACTGCCATTAATCACTGCACACTTTTAAGGCATGACGTTTCGCAATGCGAATGTGCTACTTGCAGAGGCTGAAGCTAAGAAGTAGTCGGACTTGGAGTTGAATCAGCTACCAAATTACACGCTTTGTCCATGTGTGTGTTTGTGTGAGGGTGCGTGGGCTGGACGGTGGGCGGAGAGAGAGGCGGGAAAGTCGGGGTTGAGATCCACCTACTTGATGCGGTGCAAAAGGGAGAGGGAGGGACAAAGCTCTCTACTACAAAGCAGTCAGGAGAGGTGGGGGAATCAGTAGGGAGAGTGTATTATTGCTACACGACGACACGTCACAGGGCGTTATACTACTCATAGAATTGTACTCATGAGAAGACGTGCACTTGAGGATCGGAAGGCTCGATGAGGCGATGCCGCCTCGTCTTCGCTCTTGTCCTCATCTTTATGGCTACCCTTCGTAGTCTCATGACGATATTTCCTTGTGTCAGATACCACCTTTTCTCGGCAAAAGCATGAGACAACCACCGGAATACATGCGAAAAGTAGGTGGGGGTTGGGAAATGAAAGGAGGATGAAAATGGTGGTGGCCCCTGCTATGTTTTTGGCTGTCGTAACAAGGTGTTTTACAAACCCTGAATTCGGTATTTGCTTCCACATTTGGGGAAGATTTCAAATTGTGGTGGTGATTGTTTCAGTGAGTAAGTTTTGTGTATTTCTCCCTGGTTGCCTGCTCTATCCCATCACTTACTCCCAAATTTTTGCTTAATTTTTTATTCTAGTCTCATATGTGACTGTTTTTACCCCAATATCGGTGGGGTGGAGAGCCACATTTACCAACTATCCCAATGTCTACTTTCACGAGGTCATCGCGTGATAATAATCACCCATGCTTATGGTGATAAGCATCAGCGTCAAGGGGTTCGCTACATGCCCAGAGGTCTCAAGGTATGTTCCCTTCTTATTCCTTTCCTTTCTGATTGAATCTCTTCTGTCGATTTGGCTTATTTTGAGGGAAGTAATACTAATAATTCATGTATTCGTCCAGACTCTTGGACGATGGTCATTCCTTTGTTCAAGCATCAATATGGGAGGCTACTAATTAAGTGCAATGCATTTGTCTTAGTGATTTGGCGCCAAAAATGTGGTGTGATAAGAACTACTTCGTATTCTGTACTACGCGTAGTATTGTTTGTGTCGGGTGCTTAATTTGCCTCTATTTCCTCACGTAGGTACTTAATCACAAGCCTCCAAGTCCCGTGGTTTTGTAGCCGTTTCAACCAAAATGACCTATCCAATCCATGCGTACACACACTCCCTGAAAACCCTCAGGAAGTTACTAAATAAACTTAGGCTTCCCCAGAACACATTTTCCCCTGCAAGGTGCCTCCCCTCACCGCTGCATAAAAGATTACATGGGCGTTGTTAAGATACCCCCTAATCACCCCTATTTTCTGTCCTTCTTTGGCAGGTTTACTACATCCCGTATCGTTCGTTCTACAGCCAAGTCGTTTTCATCACTGTGTTTGGTGGCCTAACAATTGTCCGCGATATTTTTATCCGTGAAAATGTGGATGTAGTTCACGGTCACTCGGTACGTGCTTGCATCACTTTAAAGTTACCCTCTCGTATATCATTCCGTAGAACTCGCCACGCCTTTTCGGAAGGTTTGAAGCGTAGATGCAGTCATGGTTATGATCGAATAATTGGGTTGTGTTGCACGGCTCCATTTTGTCGTTTCGAGTCGCAGCATCGCTCCCCGTGTTAAGAACAAGGACCGAATGGTAGATTCGGCATCACAGAACTCTTTCAAATAAAGTACTTATGGTGCCATTTGTGTATTTTGATGAACTTTATCTCTCAATAGGCGCACTTTGAATGCCAATCATTTGTTCCTTGTCCTCTATATTACCTCTGAGGTTATTTCTCCAAGTGATGAATGTCACTTCCTTTGGCACAAGCATCAGGTAATCGCGTAAACACATGTGAAGCAGACAAGACGAATGTAAGAATAGAGTCGAACTGAGGGGCAAGCTTATTGCCTCGTTGAAAAAGGATGGCGAATTGCGGTGGTGTACATTTCAACGCAGAAAAGACGTGAACGAGGAGAAGGGTTGTAAAGCTCTTTAAAAATCAGTCCAGACCCTTCCAAAATATAATCATCATATTATTAATGCTTGACCAAAAAACGATCGGAAAGAATTCTTTAAAGCTCGGTTACAATCACTTTTGAAGTTCAAAAATTCATTCTAGATCAATGTGCACAAAATGTGATATAATGTATTCACATTCTAATACTTTTGATCATAGTAGTCGTTTTCTGTGAATGGCTAGATAACATGAGCACCTTTTTGATACCTCCGTCAGGCCTTCTCTCCATTGGCATTGGAGTCTCTGATGCACGCTAAGGCCCTCGGTCTGCGTGCTCTCTTTACGGACCACTCACTGTTCGGATTTGCTGACCTCTCCTCCATCCTCGCCAACCGTGCGCTTTTTATGTTCCTAAACGTGGTGGATAACTTTATATGTGTCTCCCATGTGGCTAAAGAGAACACTGTACTGCGTGGTGGCATGGAACCGGAACGTGTTTACGTCATTCCCAACGCCATTGACCCCTGTGCTTTCACTCCTGATCCTGCCCGCCGTGATCCAAATAATAGTGAGTAGAATAGTTAAGTAAATTGCGCTGACTGACACATCTGACCTACCGGTTGGCTCATTTGAAGTGGGTAAAGCGGAATTCGAGCATTCAAGTTCAGCTATTCGGTTGCACTGCTGATTTGGTTGGTTAAGCCCTGCATTGAGTGGTTGTTCGAAGAAGTTAAACAAATAGACTTCATGCAACTACCTTACTTATGCCAAATTTGGCTAGTGACTAAAGGCAGTCTAATTGTTTTAAAGGCGTACCGGTGTGGCATTACTTATTCTAAAGCCGACTCTGATTTGACTGCAAAAATTGGTACCTCTTCTACTGCCATTAGCGAATTGCCCTTATAGTTGATTGTATAGAGTGGCAAAAAAAGTCGAAAGAGTTTTTGTCCACCACTAAGAAGCAGTTGATGCGGTGTGATTCGAACTGGATTTAATTTCCGCAAGTGGTTAGTGTCTGGAATTGGCTTTTTTGGATGCATTGGCCTGGTAATCGTTCCCATTGCTCAATAACATCAGACGACAAAAAAGCTGGTGCCTAAAATCGATAGGAGCTTTTCAAATGCCTGCGATTACTATTTCTTTTTCGTGCATTCTTATTGTAGAGCATGAATAGGCGTCAATAGGTTGTGATGTTTTCCCTTTTTTACTTTCTCTCATATCAAATGCCGGTCGAAGCTAAGGACTGTGATTCCAGCTTATCTGTTTCACGAACCGGAAAGGTGCGGTATGTAGAAGCAGAACACACCGTCTAGAAGGAAACTTGCAACGAATAGTCTTGTTGTGATGATGAATCTACTATCCGAAGATAGTAGCTGCATTGCACTGAGGGACACCCATCTTTAAATCAAGGGGGCATCAGTGACCGCAAAGGAAAAGTTGCTAAGCGAACGGATGCCACATGGTATGTGGATGTTACGAAACGCTCGTATATCGTTTGAGGAATTGCCATGTGAGATGGCTTTTGTGTTGCGGTGGTTGTTGAGAGAACGCGCACGTCGTTGGGTATCCCCAAACCATCAGCTCATTACATTGCATGAGATAATCAGGACATCATCTCCAAAGACGTGTTTTTGCATACATATGTGTGTGGTTGTTTTGGACTGCAGGCGAGGTACTCACGGGAGACCGAACACTGAGTTGACATCCATTCTCTCGGTGCTACACTGTGCAACACAATACGACCCGTATGTGTACAAAAAATCTTTTTTTCCAACAATCAGCACGAGTGAATCGGTGGGAAGAAGCCATCCTAATCTTGTTCTTACAGGACGACTTAATGCAACACAAAGCCTGCCTCTGGAAAGACCTCGTACCGTCTCATCTTTAGCCTCATCACACAAACTACCCCAATGACATTTTTCGAAGTGCTAATCCTTAGTTGGTTTTGATACAGACGTTAGATAATCGAATTGGACAGTTAGGCATCAAAGGTGTAGTGGAATCGGAGGTAGCTGAGACGTTATGAAAAGCTCGTATCGCCTTGACGTTTTGGCTTTGCATAACCTCTGATGCAATTATTGGAAAATCTTCCGATGCCATTGTAGTGTAAGATCATGCCTAAATTGCCAATATTTTAACTCAAGCTCCGTTTTGTTATAGACTTGTGTTTATGTGCGTGAGCTCGGGTCTTGCTGAGATTCCAGGCGGAGTAATCAACTGCTAAGACCTCGGGAACCCGATCGCCTTAATATTGATAACGTGAATGCACGTACGTACGTGCCCGCTGTCCGAAGTACTGCAGTTCAAAGATCTTCGCCATTCATATGAATTTATATCACCTTGAACGACCCTGGCGTTGCCGTAGTTATTAATTCATGCAGACTTTGTCTCACCCCCTTATTAGTCAATGAGGCGGAATTAACGCGAGTGTAAGCATTGGGCGATATTTCAGAATGTCAGGATCAATCATTATCCTATTGGGACCTCTGGAACATTAAACTAGGAATGTTTATCTAAGGTCGTTGATGCTTCTAACATCTTCCATTCAATGAACCACCTTCAACTTCTTTCCCTTGTCTTTAGTCACCGTCGTCGTTGTCAGTCGATTGGTTTACAGAAAAGGTGCAGACCTATTGGCTGCCATAATTCCACCGTTGTGCTCCACTTTTCCTAATCTTCGGTTTATTATTGGTGAGTTGTGACAAAAGTCTACCACCCCTTTGATGAATTGGCATTTGACATTATTGACAAGTCCGCTTGTTTCACAATTCGAAGTTCTTGAAACGTTCTTCATTATGGGGCATTCATTTATTTTGTAGTTTAATATAAATAGAAATTCTGCGTTAAAAGTAAGGTACGTTGAATGAATAAGTGGAAGCGCTATGATTGGCCTTGCACGCCTTTTCCTTTAGGTGGCGACGGTCCAAAACGATTAGCACTGGAGGAGATGCGAGAGCGGCACAATTTGCACTTTCGTGTGGAGATGTTGGGCGCCTTGCCAAATCATAAAGTTCGTGATGTGAGTGGCCTACCTCATGAACCTAATCGCCTCTTTCATCAGGTTGTTTATCGCCTAACACTTCATTTCACAGGTTCTTGTTCGCGGTGACATCTTCCTCAATGTCTCCCTCACAGAGTCCTTTTGCATTGCCATTGTAGAGGCTGCAAGCTGCGGGTAAGTCTTTAGCATAGTGATGATTTTCTCATCGTTCTGTAGACTCCTTGTAGTGAGTACGAAAGTAGGCGGTGTGCCTGAGGTGCTGCCTCCACACATGATCCGATTGTCTCCGGTCAGTGCTTCAGGATTAGCCTCTACACTGGCCAATGCGATCGAGGAGATTCGTCAGCAGCGCCTGAAGTGGTCGCAGGAGATTCCTCTAACTCGGTCGGTGTCTGTTGCGTCTCAGGCAAGTAGTGTGGGCTCTAAATAAGTTATCACCAAAACGGAGGCCACGAGTGTTATATTTGTTCTAAATCATGACCGCGTTGCCCACATTTGTTTAAAGCTTCTGCCAATTGTCATGTATAATTGCCATCTCTCACAAGGTGGAAAGCGGAAAAGGTGTCCTGTTTTGTTGTTGCATTGCATCCTTTCGTTGAGTTCCCTCCAAAAGTTTCGAATCTACAAGCAAGCAGACTTATCCTTAGGTACCTTCGATTCTGCTACATTTTTTTCGTTTCTCAACTGTTGGGTCACTTTCGCATGTCATCATGCTATCATCCACTGCATGTGTCAAAAAGAAGCGAGAATCATCGCTTTGAGAGATCTCCTCAAGTACATTCTTTGGATGAGGATGAAGACAAATTGGTGTAAGGTATTTTCAGACCCTCATGGTACTAACTTGCCCCTTCCATTGATGCAGTGTAGACTAATTCGTCCAGATGAAACGCCTTTTCTCCACTGTAACGAGTCGTTGCACTTGGGCGTGAGTCATTTCTCAAGAGCTGGAGGGTGTTAGACAAATGTCACCGTGCAGTCACCAAGGTAGTCACCGAGTGACCGTTGAAGACGTAATCAGACTTTATCATAAGTGTAGGGAGGGGTCTGTGGAACTGGTAACGTTGACGATGTGCGTAGAGGCTCCACGCCTTCTTCGTGGAGACTGGCTCATGATCCATGTGAGGCTATCTCAAAGTACCTTTGAATGCATGCGCAAATGATCCATGGCCAGAGAGATGTTGGCTAGAAAACGAGTGATTGCACAAAGACTGCATCGTGATTGAGTGAGTAAATGTTATTTGTCCATTAGAATGATAGCATATTTCAGCGTCAATCACACCGTCGGTCGAGGAGTGTTTCCCTAGAAAGGGAGAAGGAGAGGGAAGAGATTGCGAGTGGGTTATCAGTGAGCCTTGGTGGTCCTCGGATTCAGCTTAGCCAGTCATCCTCCTGGCCTCCGGCCTCCGTCGTTGAGATGGCATGGCAACGTCACCGTCAGATCCGCCTATGCTACACTTGGGATGATGTCGCCCGACGCACTGAAATTGCCTATCACGCGGCCATGTCACGACCGCGCATCACTCCCAAAGACGCTATCATTGCGTAGGTCGCTTTCTTTTCTGCTCTAAATGGGGTATTTGATCGCATTTCCTGGTACCACCTAGTTTACTTAATCATTCGACATTCGACCTTGAGAAAAGTCTCGTTTCTCTGTGTGTACTATTCACCGAAGACATATGCAACGCGTTTTGTGCTTGTAGGGCTTATCAAAGATTGGGTCCAGTATGTGGAATTATAATGGCAATCGGATGGATAATCGAGTGGATATTTATCATCCTCTTGGAGTGGTTCAAACCATCCAATGTAAGTCATTGGGCGCAATTGTGCAAGCATCTCTTTTGAAGCTGCAGATATCCCTACTGACAGGCAGTTTCTAAGCCTTCGCCAAGATGCGAGACTTAGCCACTTCCACGAGGAAGGGCAATTCGAACGATCATGAAACAAGTCGTTCACTTTTCCTTTGCATGTGTTCTTATGCTTGTTTGATTTTATCTTTTGTTTCTTTCCTAACTTTTAGAAGATTGATCGTGTACCCCACTTCACTACAACACCGTTGCAATTTGACATGTGGAACCAAGTAGAGATCTCGCCTTACGGGGAGGTAAATACAGAGTCCACAATCGACAGTACTCTCAAGAGGTGTACCTTCAAAAAAACAACTGCCATCCCTACTGAACGTGGCTATTTCAATCGGGCCTCCTCTTAATGTTCCACAGGGCTGTTTAATACTTCTCCTGTGATAGTGATATTCATTTATTCATTGCGTGTGTGTGAGTGTATTTTATTTGCATAGCACTCCCCTTTTGGACATATTTCCTAATTTATGGTTAGTGTATTCGGTGTCAATGGACCTACCTGCGAGATTTCCTTACCGCAAAGAGAAACCTCTCGTAGTTAAAAATAACGCTACTTCAATAGAAAGGTTTCGCTGACGGCTGTATTCAAGTTGCGATTTTTGTAAACGAAAGCTTGTGAATGTGAAAATGGGTTTTCACAGGTCTTTTTTGATGGTATTATTGATACATCAGGGAGGCAGGAAAATAGGAGGATCATGTAAATGTGAATCCTTCTTTCTTTTGCGGTTACCAGAAGTCCTCAAGAAATTGTAAGGCTCGATTTTTCCATATCGTTTCCTTCATCAAAAACTGCAGATAGGATGAAGTGGCCCAATTCTCTTTCACTCCTGTGCACTAGTTGATGGAAGAGGTGATGGCAGAGGTGGATTTATTTGGAATTGCCTAGCTGTTCCTTTTTGTCGGAGGTCGTATGTCAACGCTTTTAGTTGCGACAAGTTCTTCCGTTTTTTATTTGGCGGATTATTCCACTCGTTATTGCAGTGTCGTCAGTAAAATTTGCTACAGCTTAGGCAGAATTTTTTGGTGCGCATTGAAATTAACGCAGTTTTTGAGCAAATTTTGACAGGTAGATGAGGGACCGCATAAAAAGGTATGGTGGTAGTTAAGGTGGTTAATGTGTTTCTTCGTGGCGGAGGGCTTTCAATGTACAGACACTTCACTTCAAAGGCAAATGGACAGGCTGGGATAAGGTGGTGCACGGCATTGGTCACCCCGTCATTTCACTCATTTAGTCTTCTCCTAATCGGGGAAGATTGTGTTTAGCAGGATTTAATGTATATACAAGCGTTCTTTGGGGATTACGATTGGGAGCAGTTGCTAGAGTGTTTTTCTCACAGCATTCTGGGGTGACTGCTACAGAATTGGGCATGTTTGGTGCTGCTGAGTAGAATGGAGCAGTCGGCGTTACAACTTGCGTGAATGTCTGCAATGAGATGCAATTCTTACCTTCAAATAAGTATTCCTCCTTAGTCTGAACGGCGGTACAGGTGCCATGCACAATTGCATCAAGGCAGTATATGCCGATTGATACGCTTTTGGTTAAAGCTTACCACTGCTTGTTCGCAATGTTTTGAGGAATTGAAGAAAGTCTTCTCGAAATTTATGCACGATTTTAGGCACGCTCAAATTTTACAGAACCTCAAGCACTTCTGTCCCCTCCCGCAACTTGGTGCACTGACAAGCATTAAGATTCATTTGTTTCCTACTTTTCGTGTATCTGCTTAGTGAGTTATTTGGCTGGTATGCGCATGGGTAGATACACAGACAAAGGTGAGGGGGTCTATTTATTTCTCTATCCTATGGCGTCGAAAATTTAGTACCGTGAGCGAGCTTGTCAAGATGACTGCGCCTCCGTCAGAACCATTTGACTCTCAACGATGCTGAAGCTGGCACTTACCTCCCCTGACCTCGTTAGCGAGTGTTCCTCAAGAGCATTGCTTCATTTTAATTACAGTTACTGCTAACAACGCCTACGAATGCAGTTGTTCATGGTGGAAAGGGAGGAAACGCTTTACCTTATCATACACGCATACATGTCAGACTGCCAATTGCATTTTGACTAAACTCGAGTGAATCACTGAGGCATGGGCACAAGTTTTCAGTGCATTCGCCCTTCCCCCACCTCCAACCATAGTTGTAATATCGAGGGTCCTTGCTTGCCCTCATGCCCACCTCGCATGCACTGGAGCTGTAGGCGTACTGGATAGTGGATTTGGGGTGACGCAAGCGACAACGACAAGCCTGGACTACAAGCGCAAGTTTTTAGTGCTCTCGACCCCCTCCCCCTTGGCCCTATCTCTTTAATCAAGTACTTGACGTTATCGCACACTTTTGTAGGCCATCTGACATCTGATTAGTGCGTATCACAGATACATGGTCAGAGGCTCGGTGGCGCCCTTGCCTGCATCCAAGTCTGGTGATGTCCATCGGCTTTGTGTCTGTGGTGCGAGTACAGTATGTTGATAATGGTGCTCAGTTATGAGAACCCGGAAGTGACAGTCGTTGCAAGATTTGCCATATTCTCGCTGTCCGCCTCTACTAATGATAGCCTTTTCCACCATCACGCGTAATACCAGTGGTCTTTTGAGAGGATTATTTGCAGTCTTAAAATTCACTTGTTTATTTATTTACACCCTTGTTATGCCTTTGTCCACTTGGGTAGGCAGTTGGCAGAGGTAGAGGCTGAGGTTATGCGGAAAGGCAAAGCTAGAGTCATCCGTCCGAGGACCTGCCTGCCTATTCGTCTCTCCACCTGCCGACCTGCCTAACCGTCTACTTCCTCAGCCATCTATCTATTCCACTACCTCTACTCGCGGAATGTGCAGGAATCAGTTCGCACAGCATACGATAGATATATGAGGTTGGTCGAGATGGGCCTGTCTACAATGTTCACAGGAGGCTTTCAAAATGCAGAAAATTAATATTTTTAAATTGATAAGATGATAATTGATGAAAGAATGAGAACACGAACGGCCGCTCACTCAGTCAAAGCAGAAAAATATTCTAGGAAAACCCTTGGGTGCAAGTCGTCAAAAGAGAGTTTTTATTACGCTATACCCCTCCTCTTGTGTTAGGTACTACAACTGCGTCTGCTCTCGGTCATCAATTGTTAATCATTCATTTACCACCACTTTCTGTATAGATTCGTAGCAGAAGAGGAATATGGTAATTGGTTTAGCAGTGGAAGAAGACAAATAAGTAGAGTTATTCAGAAGTAGCATCTGCTCAACGCTGTTTTAAGTGCGAAAAGTAACCGTCAGTAGCGCCGAAAGCTGAGAGAGAAATCGACTCACCCTAGTTTAGTCCTTCCTGCAACAACCGTAAGATGCAGTCTTTCGAATTTGAGCCCCGTCACTTTTAGATAACCCCATCTGAAATAACTTCTGATGCCCACCAAGCCAAAGGACACAACCGAAATGGATTTATTCTCCGAGTCATCAAATGGATGCGTCCAGCTGTTGGTGAATATTAATTACTAGAAAGGCCATTGAAATACAACCACATTAGACAACAGTGACCCAAAAGACACCTCTGTCCTTCATTGCTGCTGTCATTTGGATCGAGAAAGCAATTCTGATAGCAGACAGGTACATTCGATGAGCGTGGAACTTCTCCGGAAACGTTATTTCCAGATTACTAGACAATTGGCTAGTTATATACAGAGGGGTTGTATGGAAGCACAGAAAGTAGAGTGGCATTTTGAATGAGATAAAATGCTTCTGGCAACTGGGCTGTGTGTTAAGGAGGAGATCTGATTCGAGCTGAGCTGTTCTAAGGCGAGGTGTTTTGAGGCGGGGTTACCTGTGATCGAGGCTGTGGTCACTGATAATTCGAAAGGAATGCGTCCCGATTTGAATGGACCCTGTTTGTGAAGCAGTGCAGTGGCGTGGATAGCCAATCGGTATGTATAAATGTAAACTGTGCTCCCGAAACTGCGTCCAGATTCCATAAATGCCTTTACTTTCACTCACTAGTTTCCTTAGCTTCCGTCTGACAAAAAATACTTACCAAAAATATTCTGTGCATTTATTTGTCTGTGGACTGATTTACTTAATAGCGCTGAGGCCACCCAGAACCTTCAAAGTGTACCTTCCTTGCTCACAAGGACATTAGGCCGTCAGCCGAGTTTCCTTTACCGATGCCAAGTGATAATGCGAACTGCTGTGCCTTACAAACCTCACTTCTGCCAGTGGTCCACTCACATCCATGTGCCTGTACCACTGCAGTCGGCCGTTCACCTTCACGTTCTCCGCAGTGTGAACACCTCTGGGGAAAACTCAAATGCAGATCAGCTTAAGAGTTGCAACTCCAAACCAATACACTGTTGCAAAATACACGCAGAGGAATGCAGGAGGAAATAATTGGCTTAAATATGTGATTAAAGAAGATAGTCAAACGCTGTATGAGCCGAGAATTAGCATGGGGGAAAGCGCAGGTAGCATAACATCTTGTATTTGGTCATAAGTGCTTGAACCAAGCAATAGCCCTAAAACAAATCAATTCAAATGCTCTAAAAGTTCTTTTATTCAAAGCTCACATGTGAAATCATTTGCTTTAATCAATGTCAGAGAACTCGTCGGAGAACTCCAGACCAAGAAACGTTGAGGTCAAGTATCACCTCGCGCGCATGGAAACTCGTTAATCCACACGGTTGGCGCGTGAGTGTTTTCCCTACAGTACCAATGCCTCCAGTGATGGCTGACAAGGCAGGTAGAGGAGGCGCAGCTGCAAGGACAGCACACTAAGAGGAGGTGAGGGGATGTGCAACACGTCGGTTATTTGTTTAACTCGCGGTTTGGGTAAAGGGGTCATTTTGGGGTCTCCACCATTCTACCATCGTCGGGTGGACTGGCCTTCGACCCATGTCAGTAAGCCCAAGTCCTACCGCATCCACAGTACGTATTCTTCCTTCGTCTTCAAGCTAGTCTCGCGGAGCTACGCTAATGACGTCTCACATCGTGCTCAAGTACAGCAGCAATGTTTATTTCTACAAGTTGCTCCTGTTTTGACATTCTTCTGCCACCGCATCGCATTTAAGCCCAAACCCCACCGCAGGTGCACATAAGTCAACCGCCATTGTGGTTGTGTTACAACTCTACTTAACTACGGTAAAACTACAGGTTAATCAGAAAACGGGGGAGAGGGACATCGTTTTTGGGACGTGGGGCCTTAGGGATGAGCCTCCTTTCATTTCCCTAAAATTCAACATAAAGCTTTATGAATTAACACTGCTGAAAATGTTGCAGTGATTGGGAATGAGATGCAACCAGTCGGTTATCCACGCATTTGAACAAATTCCTTGCATTTTAAATTAAGACCCACTTATGAATGCATAAATTGTAAACAAATGCTTAAAGACGCCAAGAAGAACGCGCTTATCAAGCTCCCATTACTGCAGGATTCAACGGACTTGACTAGAGGTGGCTTCCATTTGACTGTCACTTGAATCAGCGCGAAGGCAGAAGAAAGTGAAAAGCTGGCTTTAGTCTCTTTTCAGCTAACAATAAATGTTTCATCCAATTTCCAAGCAAAATGGACCAGGTGGACTAAAGGCATCAGTACAAGTGGCAAGCAATCGTGCGTATTGCTAAAAGTGGCAAAAGACTCCCATGGCTTGGGAATGAAGGGAGCAAATGGGCCGGCCCGTCAAAATATCACTCGAAAGCTTGGACTGCCTCCAGCAAAGGTTAGCAGATAGACAAGTGACGGACTCACTGAGCACTTTCCTCAAAACTGTCACTGTCAGGAGGGAAAGGAGGTAGCAATTGCGGTACGATTTGGCGATGCCTGCCGATGGGAGAAGAATTACCAGGTGAGGTAGGCACATNCCACACCAGCCGCGACGTTTAATTTTGCTGATTACACGAACGCGTTTCTTACCGAAAATGCCTGTTGCTATTGGCAGGGTGAAGGGTAGTAGTAGGTAGGTTAGCACGTATACCGCATTCACTGGACCTACAAATTCGCGACGGTGGAAGTGAAAGCTGCTGCCGCAATTGCTCACCTGAGATCCACTTCAGGAGCCAGTATATGGGGACAAGGCCTGCTAGAAGGCGGTCCACCTTCACGTACATATCTATTGCATGTGAAGAAGAGAAGTTCGGTAGAATTTGGCAGTCTTAGTTACCAGGACATGTCAAGGTCAAGTGCAGTGAAGTGATGCGAGAAGACAATTGACCTACACAGGATGCGAACCGCCGTACATGTCGCCCACGGTAGAAGGAAATAAGCACAGGTGTAAATCACCCTTCTGACTCCTACAAGTGTACATGTCAATTGCATTTTTGGTCAGACAGTGTGAATAACAGAGTGTATCTTGAATAAGGAAGTCGTTTATCTCACCCAAAAGCTCATAAATTATCCAGAGACAAAGTACAGCCAAGAGGTAGAAGAGGGCAGGGTAGGTGTCAGTGAGGTCTGGAAAAAGCAACGTTTTATTATTGAATGCACACCTTTTCACGAAATAATATTATTAGAGGACATACCGAAAATCTGCGCAGCGATGATGAAGAGAGGGGGGAGTGCGTAGATGAGGGAAAAGTGGAGGCTCTTAAACAAGTTTACAATTGAGGATGCAAATAAATTAGTTGCGACCTCATGTTTGCCAGGCAACTTCTCCCACCCACTAATTTGCAAACCGCTCCCCCAACTGAGACCCCTCCACAAGTGCGGCTACTTTCTCACAATCTTGTAACACATCTAGGAATCACGCATGAAAGCAAATATTTAACCATGGNCAATGGGCCACCCCAATCATGATCGGGGCGTTTAAGTAGGATAAAGGGGAGAAAAAAGCAAGTGGGACTTACCGAGAGAAACGGCTTGAATTAGGCCAACGGCATTCCACACCGCGCAGGCGCATTCCACGACAACCCATTGAATGACGGGCAGCCGGACAAACGGAAAACCCATAGCCAGAAATAATGAAGCAGAGAACCAGTTTGACGCGCACTTCGCCATGACGTACGGACAAGTTTGTAAGGAAGCCTTGATTGATTTTTGCCCAGCAGGTATGGCGCCACATGATTTGCATGCCACAGCAGTACACTACTGCCTTGTGATTAAAGTAGTATGCAGAAGAGGCGATGAAGTCCATTTTAAGCTTCGAGAATGAAGCTTGCTGTTGATAAGAACAGAAGGGTTAAACAGAGTGTAAGTTGATGGAGGTGACTTAGGAACGACGATTACCAGCATGGTTTTTCTTCCCCTGAAGTGTTTTCATGATGCAGATCCGCCACGGCTGGGTTGAGCCACCCATCTCCAGTTCCCATTGGTACAAATCACAAAGAATTGAGTTTTTCCGACAGCATTGCCTCAACTGTCAAGCCGCGACCGAATATGGCCACGACAAATGGACGGCAAGTCAAATTCTCCCACGCCTTTTATCAAGTCATTATACTTCCTTGTCACAAGGATACCATTCAAATGTGCTTCAACAACTCATAAGCCGAATTAGTGCTTCTCTCCTGCCTTTTTAATCGTGTAAAAGAAGGCACAAAAGTTCTCCACGCAGCATTTACATTTATTGAATGACTAACTGAGGGGACAGTCATTACAACATACAAAGGGATGAAAGGGCGCAGTTTTCAATAGTCATTAGTTGTGACAATGCCACCGAGGATGGAGATGATTATGGAACGACGGAGGAGGCAGGCTTCAAACCTGACGCTGGAAGAGGAGAAAGGAGAGGGTGGTTTAGAGGCAGAAGAAGTAGTTGCACACACATCCATCAATCCATCCATCCATGCTTAATCAACGAATTCACTTGATCGACTCGTTTCTTCTTTTGCCATGAATATGTCAATCTACCTTCCTAGGCATTCACTTCATCATCCAGATTCATGCATCAAGCAGACTGCTTTCGATCACCTATCCGTCCTTCATCCATAGCGTATAACACACCTTCCATTAGCTTGTCTGCATTTCCTAATTTTATTACAAACAACTACCCATCCATCCTCCCATTTACTCATGGTTTTACAAGAGCAAAGGAGAAATAGTCGAGAAGTTGGAGAACACCCAGGCTGATTTTTTACCACCAATTGGTCTGCAAGTCCCTTTGTTAGGGGACCAATTAACCATGAAACAAAGGATGACAACAATTGTCGCAAGTTTTCGACCCACAATGCAATTTTAGTGAACATGGAGGAGGAAATTCGAGGTCCTCCGTTTGGACACGTAGCCTGCATATTTGTTGCTGCATCCACGGGGAGTACATGTGCAATTGCACCGGATGCGATGGTGCGTTGCGATTGTGACGGCGAACGTGAAGACTAACGCCATGCTCCTCTCACAAGACATACTAACTCATCTGAGTAGATGATGCTAGACAAGTAGCCGACATGGACTCAAAAGTATTTACTGACAAAATTAAGTCGCCTCGTCACCTATCATCGTGGAAGGACACGTGAATTGCGCTACCTATGAGTCAACGCCAAAGAATAAAGGGCACAGCAAACAAACTGCAAGACAAAGTTTGTCAAGATGCTCCAATTGTCTGCATGTTAAAGAAAATGGGCAAATAGTCGGAAGTTCAATGGTATGTATGGCCATTATCTCCACCTAGATCTTTAAAAGCCTTTATTTAAGCAAAAATACGCCACCCAAGTTCAAATCGCGCTATTTCTTGTTGAGTAAACATTAAGCAGAAGTTAGATTAATCCATCTCAATCAGCCACAAAGAAATAATCGCATGTCTGCCTGTCTAGGTGCTGTGGCAGCCATCTTCTATGGTCCAACAATGACGACAATGAGACGATTCGAAAAAGCAACTGATGAACTTACAAGTGCGGTTTTCGGCAGAGCCCACCACAATGATTTGCCTTAAGTTTCAGGGACTTGTGAAATGCGGGCATTGTTCATATACGTGCTATAAAGCATGGAAATGCCTCGATCCATTAGCACTGCGCCATTCATTGGACTGTCCACTACTCCTCACCATGCCTGAACCCACAATAAAGTGTCGGCTTACGAGATCTATTGCAATTGCAGCACATCCGGTTTCCACATTCTAGCCTGGCCCCCAATTCCTAATAAAAATGACCTTTGTATCCCGCCGCTAAGCAAACGCTATTACTCTGTGTGCCATAAAGTCAGAGAACCGACCGTTCACCCGGTGCAGGACAAATAGCAATTACGACTGACTGCGCAGCAGCAACGCTACACACGAGAAAATGTCTTCAATCACCTATTTTACACACAGTCGTTCCATTGCAGCATCCCAAATTTAGCTAGCACTGCAGTCATGGCAAAGACCTGACAAAACAGTTGTAGCACTGTTAAAATAATCACACTAATTACGGTTGATTGTTCAGACTGGTTCCAATTCGGATTAAAACCAGAGAACACAATTACACTCCATCCATTTTACTGGTTTTACCATAAACCTTCCCTTTTGCATACTATGACATGGTACAACTCCACTTATCGTGAGCAGCTAAGAAACGTGCCACAAATGTGAGACGTGATAAACGAATAGTTATGATGACGAGGAGCGTGGAAACAGTTCCTTACCATCACAACTTCAATTAGAAAGACTAAAATAAGGAAAAAAAGAACTCACGTAGACTGGATGGTAATGCCAATGCCTAGTTGAGCCAAATCAAGAGTAAAATTGAGAACTTGACAAGCAATTCCAGCACCAAAAACGGTGACTGCGTCCCTGTGTTCTGCCACAAGAATAACCAAATCCCAACGCTGAATAACGCCGATAGAGGATACGACCTTGGTAAGGAGTCCTAGACCCTTCAGATGCAGCACGTCATCGGTCGCGGGGTTCTAATCCCGAAAGGCAGGTACACAAACTCCCACTGAAGGTGTGCTTGTGCTAATGCATTTCAAGCCACCCGATGGAGTGATTGCAAGTTACTCATATTTCCTAAGTTCAACCACCTGTTGGGAACATGAACACATTGACAGAGGTCGTGATTCTAAAGAAAAAACGAACAAAATTAGTCCTCAAAACGTATAGAATTACCACAAGACACCAAAAATGCATACACAAAAGGGATCAAGTCATAGCTCACCATAAACATCAAATACTTTTCAATTAGGCACCGCAAAATACTGAATTCCGTTTCTTTTGACATTTTCATCAACCAACTCTGGACCAATCCACAGAAACGTGCGCCCGCTTATAAACAATCCATTTCCATCATCCCGTACCGCGTAAGAAAAATGCGGTCTTAAAACAAGCCAGTCATACAAATTCGGCAGTCATATCAGCAATTTAACACTGGAAGAATTCATTGCTACACGAGGAGATGAGCCAGTGGACCAGCTAATCGCACGCACAAGCGATAACCTTGGAAGGCAATATTAGTGCATTTTATGAAGATGGGATGTTAAAAAGGGAAGTCACTCGAGAAGCGATTAGATCTACAATATTACTACACAATGTTGTAGATGAAGTGCAACCTACGATTTACAGCTGACTTAATTTTGCAGCCACGTATATGTATTAAAGCACAAACCGCCATACACAGTTGTAGACAGGTATTTTTAAATTTACTTAGTGCCTACAAGCACAAAAATTACAACTGTTTGTGTTGTTCTGAGGAATTGATAGCCGCAAAATTGTCTGTATGCTGTGCAGCGCAAAAGTATTACCTTATTCTATAAATTCACTTCACTTACATATATTATCAAACGGGCTTTTAAAGTAAACAACTGAAATAGTTATCTTGAAGGCTATTAGCTGCTCCATAGTTTTATCCCAGTGGTGATGTGGGCTCTTCGAGTAATTCAACGGCGCTGGGATTTCGGCCAGGCGGGGTCTACTTGTTTTGACGAGAATCCTTTTGAATGTTGGACTTGTCTCGGTGCCACTAACGCTTCAGGCCTTAAATCAGGCATGAATGTGCCTGTTCCTACTGGGACATTATCTAACGATCGTGGGGGTGTTACCAAACAACACAAATTACGAATGTCGCCTTACCATTGCTTCGCACATTGCTCAGGTACAAATGAATTGTGGTTCATGAGTTGCTGTTGGCTTCACCCTTTTAAACAAACAGTTTTAGGTGTCTGGCTAGCCATTCCTTTGCATCTGGGTGTACCTCAAGCAGCAAATGGCGTCGTAGCTGAACGCGCAATTAAGTGGTTGCTGAGTTCCTACTTTGCATGTTTCACAGTGAAACCATTAGTACAAAATGAAGGATTGGACTTTCAGTTAGTTGTGTAGAAGTCCATGAGTGATTAGTGTGCTGCATGTTCCATGAGCACGTGGTAGTCCATCGGCACCGATTTTATGCCGACCTGGATAATACAACTTTCGCTGTGCAATAATTGTGCAAAGACAGGCGGATTAAGAGTAGAAGCAAATTGCTGCCTACGACATGTACATTGGACCAAATAGTGCACAAGGGGCGTGACAGTAGCTCATGAATTCCAACCCATTCTTAACGGAGCAATGTGAGAAGTAATGGCATGTGCGTGATCTGTATTTGGTGTTGTTCGGTAATGCCTTCATGCCTATCAGAGAATGGTCCATGAAAAATGGGCACATTCTTGTCGGATTGAAGGTCCAGAAAGGCACTAGTGAATGTCGGTGAACTTGGTACAAACCTACGAAATTATCAGTGCTGTATGCTTCTGCAACTGCTGCAACCTCAACGGTAGCAACAACAACAACAACAACAGAAAGTGAGTTGTCGGGCCTTCCCTATCCTCGCTCATTCTGCTGCTGCAATTGGATGTTATTTTAATCCACCATGGCACATGTTGATGCAGCAGTTTGTCTTATTTATTTGTACTATCACATCTGACTTATTCATGAAGCCCATAAGACGAACGAATCTGAAGGCGGCTTTATAACAGATGTACAGGGGGTCTGGAAAAGTTGTAGTATGTGTTTTAATACCATCAGTGTGATGGTTGTATTTATGGATTTGGAAGACGTTTGTGTGGTGAAATTTGCGACAGAATCAAACATGGTTGTGTTGTATCTTTTTCGGCACTCCGCAGGTGGTCAAACTGCTTTAGCTGTCGAAAGTCTTCCAGTGAGTTGTGATTAATCTCGAGGCATTGGCGAGTAATATTGCTAAAATTACTTTAGGTGGCGTGACGCCTGCCAGTACTATGGATTCAATGACAATTTTTAGTGTCACTTCCTTTCTTCCCTTCATCCTTCCTTCCTTCCTTCATTTGTGCAGTGATACTGGAAGCTGATGGACGTTTTATAGCGTGTGCACTTCGGGTGTTGATTGCCTTTTTGTGGTTGAGTTTGGCCCAGAGACACCAAGCTAAAGTGTCAACTCATCAATGTTAGTCAGTTTTGAAGGACAGATGTGATTTGTCAGAATCTGCATTGACCCCATCATCGATCATTGTGCAAAACTGAAGATTACAGCGGAATTCGACATTGGTGTTGACTCAACTTTCCTCCAATTACGCTTTGTCGGGCCACCCAATCGGAAAAGGAAAAGTTTTTTCCTCTTAGCTGCGATTCTCTGCAGGCCCTAGGTGGTTGGGAAGTTGTTTGCTTGTGTGTCAGCCAAATAGCATGATACTGTAGTAGCTACTCCGTTTTGTTAACAACCAAAAAGCAAATAAAATAGTTTTGAAAGTCAAATGCATTTCAAAGGTACGGTGACTTCTTAAGCGTTTATAGATATTCACTGCTAATATGAAAGAAACTTGTAGATAATGTACAGTAGCCCAAGGGATTGATGAATGAATGGTTTTGCTAAAAAAGAAAAACTCGCTGCGTAAGGTGCATGTTTACGCTCCTAAGTTAGTTATTTATTCTTGTTTCTCTAGATCCCTGTCCAGTGCCTAACGGGGTGCGTTTCGTTTCTGACAGTTCCAAAGGCATGCTTGGCTTTTTTCCTGGTGGCTGCTCCAGGTGTTCGGATTTCTTGTCTAGCGGCTCAGTCGGAAATGTCAGGTGGATGTCTTTGTCCTGTTAGTGCTTCCTTCCCCTCTCCTTCTTGGGACAAATTCTAGGTGCTTGATTGTCTGCTGACAACTGCTCGAACCACTTTGAGTGATAAGACTGTGGTCATCTTGAACTGCGCACAAGCGTTGGATCTGTTTGAAAGTGAGCTTTCGCTTGCATTGATATCTGCATATTTGCTGTGGCTTATCTCGTAACGGACAAGTAGGTCAGTGACTCCTGTTTACCACGGGGTTTTACTCATCCACTGTCTATGTCTTTAGTCTTTAGTATGAGGGTGATTAAATTTTTGAAGTTGTTCTTGTCCCATTTTTTGCCTAACTGATGCCGAAGTTTGTTTCCCAATGAATTAGTGCGAAGGAATGCCTGCTCTTTAGTTGTTGTCGGCCATTCTCCTTTGGCATTGGGTTTTTTGACTATTTGATGTATTCTAATTCCCACGGGAAAGCTACTATGCTTTGAAATGAAAAAAATTGTTTTGGGTGACTAATCAGAGAGGCCTGGACTCCTATCGTAAGCTTGGCAAAGGTAGGGACTGGTCTATCCACAGACTATTGGTAAAGCATTGGGCTTTTCGCATTTCGCACTCATCTCTTACTGTGTAGTCAAGTAGGTTGACTTGTTTCTTTTAGAAGAGAATTTGTGTGATAGAAATTTTTTGGGAAAAGGTGGTCGGTTCCTTGTGTAGTTATTTGGTGCTTAGCTTATCTGTGCGGTGGCTTCAATCACTGCAGGATGACCTTAGTCCATGCTAATAGCCCAATACCTTTGCACGTTAGTAAGTACTACATCCTTTGATGTCACTTTGGTTTACTACGACTCCTTAAAGCCATCCATGCAATCGTGTATCAGTGTTGGGTTATTCACCTCCTCCCTCATCTTGAAGACCTTTTCTTTACTACAATAAGTTCAGATAAATTGTTTTTCACCACTAATGCAAATATCAGCTTTCAGAATAGAGAGCCAATGTTTCCAATTCCATCGTGGCTTCAGGTCTCTCTTTGAAGACATCAGGACATCTCTATTTTGCATTTAACAACTTTCGATTGCTTCCTGTCACTTCGTCGGGGTCATTGTGGGTTTGGTGCATGCCAATCTCTTGCACTGTCATAATTTTGGTTCCTGCTTTGCCTTTCAATTTTTACGTGACCACGATCGCATTGTTGAGGGGCAAACCGATCCGCGTCTCGCTCTATTTGTTTCAAATTGTCATTGATCCTGAAACCCGCCAGTTTTTAGCTGGCTTTAGTATTTACTGAAAAGTGCTAAGAAAATTCTGTCATTGATGGGTTGTCCAAGAAGTTTACATAGTTTTTTGGCATAGCTTATTGTGAAATGTGGTTAGTTTTGTAGCATGGACTTGTGACTTCCTATCGGTGCGATACCCTTTTTCGTTTACCCGACTTTTAATATCCCAACAACTGTGATCCTAATTTGTGTGTTTGATGTGATATGCGTAACTTGGGCCTAAAATTACGAAAACCTCCTTAGATTTAGCGTATAGTATTTGGAAATGTGGCACATGGTGGTGGAACTTGCTGCTGCAAATGGTATGGTCTAACCACTTTGGTTCTCAAATTGTGGCAAACGAAATTCACGGCTAACTGGTGCAGAGCAGCTTTCCATGACGATGCAATTGCTTACACCTGCATGGACGCAAAAGTGGTTTCAAACTGTTGAAAATTCTACACGTGGGAAAATCTACGCATTCTAATGGAAGAGAAGGAGGAGGAAGAGGAGGAGATGTAACATCCCTTCTTCATTCTCCATATTCCCTTGGTGGTACACCTTCCTCAGAATTTTAAGTTTTGGAACGGTTTTACTGTACCGTCTTTCAAACTTGTTTTTAGAAGAAATGTAGCTGGAAAGCAGCTTTTTCTTATCAGTGTCTATCTCCTTCGTTTTATTCGTTTAATAAGTGATTTTAACGAAATATTCGCTGGCCACACTTCCTGTTGCTAAATGACTTGGAGTCTCCTGCAGATAAGTATGACCGCGAGCATGGGCGCCTTCTTCCACCAGAAATTTTGTTCATCATTGCACGGCGTTGTGCATGCCAACCACAACTGATGTGCACAATCTTGATAGAGGGTGTCAGACCGGGTCTGTTCCATGCACGACGTATACTAGCCACTACTTCCTGCAGTAGTGCTGCATCATGGCTCCTTTTATTGATGCAGCACTAATGGCTCTGCTTAAACTGCATTGTTTTTAGCATTTAATGAGGCTTTTCCAACGCGAGCTTGTTATCTTGCCTTTGCAGGTTCAGAAGTCCGCGGTGCGTGAATCGAGTGCACAGGCAGGTGCCTCACCCGAAGTGGATTGTAATCGCGAGTTGTCGATATGGGATCACTACCACCACCACATTGCGTTCGAAGACTACGTGTTGAAGGTGGTAGGAGACGCTGGATTGATACATTTTATCTTCTGACAGCTTCTCCACTTCTGCTCACTAAATCTCCCCTTTGAAGCTGTCCTGACGAATGGACAATTCTGTGTAGTTTTTCAAGGGTTTGTATTTGTAAATTTTCATTGTGTGCCCCTTTAATTGCGTTTTTGAGGAATTTGAAGAAAAGCATGATGATAATGATTGATTGGCCTGTTGATCGTAGTGGACGAGGCATTTGACTTAATGCCGACTGCTGCGACGTTTTGGATAAGGCAATGTCACCTGTGATATTGGTGATTGTCTTTTCGGTGCGTAAGTAACGAACTATTTTCTAAACTAGAAAAATGACTCAAATAAGTTTTTGAAAAGTTAAAGTTGTCTTTCGCTCCCATAGCCCGAAGTGTTGGTCTGTAGTGGTTGAACACTTCAATTCACAGGATGGCGCATTTAGGCTTCACAGATTGTGCCCCCACTCTGTGGCACAGTCTTCCGACAGTGCCTAGCACTACCTAGTGCTTCCTCTGTAATGCGTTGATTGTTTGCAAAGGAGTCAGTAGAGCGCTCCATCGTCGTGCTTTAGACAGGTAGACAGGCCTTTGGGCTTTGTCCAAATGGCGTGCTCAAGACTAACATACTTTACGAGCAATTAATGGCAAATTCATGTATATGGTCTTGGTAAATACAGGTGCGAATTTGGTCAAAGCAAGAAGGATTAGTTGAGGAGGGACTAACGATGGAAGGTCTTCGTCTTGCCATTTGGTAGTGTATGAAGTTTTTTGGTCTTTGCTTGCATGTGCGGGTTTAGGGAAGATGGTGGAGGGCTTCGGGAGTGCGAATGATGGAGAGGTATGTGATGGGGCGTCAGCAATTTGCACGTTTGCGTACACATGTGGAGGTGAGGGGGAGCCAGTTGAGGTGTTGCAGGGCGTCACTCGTGGTCGCATTGTAGCACCCCGTGGATGCGGCGGCGGCGGCGGCTTCGGTTGGGATTGCTGCTTTGCACCGATAGAGGCGACGGAGGGACAAACGTAAGCGGAGACGTCGGCGGAGGCGACAAACAGCATCTCCCATCGGTGCAGGGCCGTGGCAAAACTGCGTGGGCTGTTGGATCGCCTTGGCTCCTCGTCCTGCGCTACCTCTTCTTGACCAATTAATACGATTTCACTGCTCCCCTCTTGTAAATGTGTGAGATGATGTTGGACCACGATGCGTAGCGCACATCTGCTTGTGAAGGTATGGAAGGCTTGATAGCTCTTCATCAAGTTGGGTGTATGGGGAGGAGGCAGGCACATTTGTTGGCAGTAAATAGCTGTTGTGTCACTGGTCTTGCAGTTGTCATTTGATAAGTAACGTCGTCAGTGTGCGTGTGCGCCTTGGTCTCATTCACCGCCTGTGTTATTCAGCTTGATGAAAGGAGGGGAGGACGTAGACACTGGTGACAAGGGTCACACTGGAGTGGGAAAAGGATATGCGAGGAAAGAGTGGTGGTGAGAAGCAATGATCTGCCGAACATGGAGGGAGGGATGAGGTGTTGTTGAAGCACATACGCGAGGCAGCAGCGATGAGCTCGTGCGTTGGTGTGCATGCACGCGGTTGTGTGGATGTGCGGAAGGTTGGGAGGCTGGTGTTGCGACACGGGTGCAGGGAAGGTGTGTATTCGATTGGAAGGAGAGGGTTGATGAATGTGTAGTTAAGGGATTAAACATGCATGACGCGGATATGGGCAACGGCTTAACTGTGGCGATGGCGATGTGTGACGCCCGTGTGCCGCTGCTACACTCGCGTGATGCACATGCACTTGTCTCAACAAGTTGCGTGAACACGGAAAGAGGTGCTGCATATTTCAAGCTTGAGGTAGGTGGGGGTGGGACTTACGCCATCAACAGCGGTGGAGGGAAACTCATGGCTAGCGCGTACAGCGGCACGATCACAATTCTGCTCGTTTGCGACACAATCGCTCACCCTACCACATCTGGTTGTTGGTGTATCCCAAGTCGGAAAAGCCATCTGAATGTACATTCAATGAATGACTTGCAGGTGTATGTGCCGCCAACAGGTGGGCATGATTAGTAGTGGCGTGGCCAGCGTGTTTCATGCAGCCAAACTGAGTGGCGTGCAGTGGAGAACATGGTCTTGCCTACCTCAATCTAGCCTGTAGGGCACAGGATAGGCTACGCAGATGCATTTACGAATCGGTTAATTTAGGTTGCACTGCATTGCAAACTGTCTTAGCCGATTGGCTTTGCTTTCACTTCATGCAGTTTACTTGCACCACATTGGATTGCTTCCACTTTTCCTTTCTACTTTGCATAATATCACGCTGAGCACGTCACTTTTCACTGAACGCCATGTCAAGGCAGGCCGTGGGGGCAAAGGTGTCACTCTACTTCTACGAACCCCGTGCACATCCATGAATTGTACAGTTACCCAGTTGCACGCTGATGTGACTCTCGACATGAAACCCTGGGCGAAATCCCATCTTGTGTGCAAAGTGTCACTTAATTTGTTTGAGTATACGGACTTAGGGGAGTGGTACTAATTCAACGACTCTCAACGGACTAAAAGCCTAGTGCAGGAGAAAGGGCTGTAATTGCACCAACGCATGCTCGGCGATTCGCATTTCTCATTCACCGCATCGCATTCTGTGTGTCCATTCAACGCACAGACTCCGTGACCGACCGATCGACGAACCGACTGAGCGCCTACTCGTTTCACTGCCACTGCCACCGCGCCTGTTCGTCTGCCTGTCTGCATACCTTCAGCATTCAAATCGCATTGATTTTCCACCCACCCAATCACCGATCGATATGTCACAGTTGAAAGTCAATTGCGCTGTCACACACGCACTGAGGTAGGTTTACTGCATCCGACTCCTTCGAGTCCCTTGTTTGTAGGAAGCAAAGGAGAGTAGAAATGCGTGCTATAGACATCACTGAAATTGAAGCGGCCCTGCTGATGAGCCTCCTCCGCTGCCTGTATGTGTACGCACAGTGGTGCCGCGCCCGTCGTCGGTGCTTGTGTGCGTCGTCGACGGAGTGGAATGGAAGAAGAGTGAGGGCTGAAGCCGGTAAGTGTGCATCTGACGAGCCTCAGCTGCTCAATGCACATGCAAGAACAACAACAAGTGTTGGGAAGGAGTGGCGTAAAATAACTCCAGCAACAACACTTTACTTTTCAGAGGAGGAGTAGAGGGAGGAGGTTGAGGAAGAGGCGGGGGAGGAAGACGTGGACTGGTCTACGTCAATGACGCCACCGTTATCAGCGTCGCTAACAACACTGACGTCACCAGTCCTGCCGCCACCCTCACCACTTCCGTCACCGATATGCCCGAGTAGGTTGGGTGGCCTTGACATACCTTATTCCACCTGTTCTATTTCTTCCTTCCCCAGTCAACTTCTCGCTTTCATTCATCACATCCACTCACTGGCTCACTCACCCCTTCTCTCCCATGAATCCCCTCTACATTTTCTCCTTTGCGAAGGCGAAGAGGTGGGTGACGTAGCAGAAGACGTGTCCATCGCAGCTGCTGGGCGCAATGACGAGGACGAGACGGCAATGATGGCGTCGCACTGGGAAACGCCATCGGGCGATGAGTTGTCCGAGTTCACCACACCCTCATCACCGCACCACGTGGTTGGTGCGTGGTGGGTGGGTGGAGGTGACGGCTTCTCCTTGTCAGAGACAACGGCCCATGCATCAGCCTCCGTGGCCTTTGAAGAAGAAGAAGAAGAAGAAGAAGAAGGAGAAGGAGACAACTCGATAAGCGTTGCACCGCTGCCCCTGTCGAGCCGCGACATCACCAGTCTAGACAGCAGGATGGGTGAGTCAATATCTCTCCTAACTCTCTACCTGCCCATTTATTTATCTACCTAGCTATCTATCCATCAGTCACGTCATCCACATCACTGTCTAGCTACCTAGCTGGCGGGCTGGCTAGCCAGCTAGCCAAGTGACCTTTTCCTTTCATCTTCACTAATGTCTTTCCTCTCCTCACTCCCCTTCTCCCCTTCACTCCTCTTCGCTCCACTCCACTCCACCCCACTGCTTCCATTCCCCATCTCCCTCTCCTTCTCCTTCCACATCCACTCCTCTCCTCACTCTCGCTCCAGTGGTCAGGTACAAACGTCATTTTATCTCCTCCCAAAGTGCATGCTACTCATACAAACGTAAGGCAGTTTCTAATGTGGCTGTTTTCTCTTTTATTTGCCAGTTGGGATGGAGACTCATCAACAGTCGCCGCACCTTCCAGTAAGTGTGCCAACATCTTCCTATTATCCGTTTCTTTCTTTACTACATCATGCCGTTCTGCTAATAGGTGCGCACACGACAAGATGCAATTTGCCTTTCTATTTTTTTATTCTCTTCCTTTGTTTGCAGTGGAGGAAACGTCTTCGCAACAATGTGAGGCGGATGATGCGTTGTGTTTGTTGTTGGTGTTGTTGATGTTGATGTTTTTGTTTCAACTCGAATGACCTATAAATGTAATCTCGCAGTACTATAGAGTCTGTAAATGTTTGATTAAATTATATGGTTGCTATGGCAATTAAGGTGTGTTGCATCAGTTGGTGTTGTGCGCTTGGTGGTCCATGTACCAGGCTGCATTGCAGAGTGAAGGGGACATGACATGACATGAGATGGGAAGGGGTGGGATTGAAGTGGGGAGATTGGAATGGAAAAGAAAGGGAAGGGAAGGGAGGCGATCAGTGGGAATGGGACGGCATGTGTTGGAATGTGGCAGACAGTGCACATCCATGAATTGTGCAACAACCTTCCAATTGGACTCCAACTAGACTCGACATGAAACCGTAGGGTGCGAACTACTATTCTATACGCAAGGTTTCACTGCTACTCTGTTTGGGTATACGGACTTAAGAGAGTGGCGCTAATTCAACCGACCTTCAAAGGACTGGAGGTGTAGCATAGGAGAAAGAGCTATAATGCGTAAAATGAGGTGGGACAGCACTGGTGCATACTGTGTTGACTCCTCCATTCCGAGGGCTTAGCTACACATCCGCCTGAATGTGTACGCATCCCATCATCACATTTTAGCATTACTTCTGCTTCAGTAAGCAGGCAGGATCTGTTGACTGAGTTAGTTAGTTGGCGCAGAAGACTTTTGTGCATCTTGGAAGGCTGACAACATGTGGATGAAGCAGACGACAATGCTAGTTAATGACGTGTGAGTGGCAGGCCATATGCGTGTGGGGCCACCGCGTGGACACCAACTCGACGCAGCGCTGTCACTTCCTCTAGGCCACAACAATACACATTGCCTGCCTCTGCGGTGACTTTGTCGGTATAACATCCGACTTGGAGCCTTGCGTAGTCTGGCATTGGGCAGCAAGTTCGTGGAAGCGCTGCCCAACTCGAATGCGTGCGCCCATTCACCGGAGCATTTGGCGGAGATGAGGAAAGTACGAGGAGAGGAGGGAGGCGGTCAGTCTGAAATTCATGCCCACGAAGGGGGAGAAGAATTTACTCAAAATGTAGGAAAATGGCACAACATTAACTGAATTTGCTTCTGCCTGCTACTGCCTCACATTTGGGTGGCCACTTGCCTACTTGTGGGATTTCATGCTGTGCACGAGTATGCTCTACAGTCATAAGCTGATTATGAGCTGACTTGAGTTCCTGACTCGAATAACCCTGCAGAGAGGCCGATGCAACAAGAATCGAGTACTTCGATATCAGCACCTTACGCACAAACGGCTCACAGCGTCTATGTAGAGTGTCGCTACGCAAAGGTCCAATTCATGGAGCTGCAACATCGCCAGAACTTGCCATTCAAATGTTGGTAGCTAGAGGTATTCGGGCCTTCGAATTTGCTTTGATACGACTGCGTTCGCATGACCTGACGGTGAGACCATAACGGTGAAAGCAAGTAGGAGGTAACTTTAGGCGTCACAGGAGACACAACACCGAAACCCCTGACAACTTCCTCTGTCGCTTTGCTGGTCCAGCTTATGATTCTTCATCTGCAGAGCATGCAATACTCAAATACATGCAAGAAGTAAATAAAATCCCCAAAATGCCAGACTTATAGTGTCTGATGATGAACTGATTTACCAGTTTGCTCTCGCTTCTCTCCTGCTTCGCACATTTTATCTATTCCCTTCCAAAAGAAGGGAAGAAGCAATGGATGCCTCACATATTCTGGATCTTGCCAATAACAGCGGTAAGGAGCCTGCTTCCTCACTTCGGAAGTCTGAATAAATGTTCTGCTCTTCATTCTGTAATCCACATGACGTGGTAGCTTAAACTCGGAGATTTTAGTCCTCCAACTTCGCTCTTATTGATAAAAGAACACCTATTGCATGAGCGATCCTTAACCTTGGTTTCCAACACGCAAGATCTAGCAAAATTTCACCGGTTTTGACCACTGCGGGTATGTTGACGGGTGCGGTCGTTATAGATAACATCAGACTTTTCGGTACCCAGTAGCAGGAAAACGGGGCATAAAAGAGGACAAGAGGGAAGGCGGATGAGGTGGACGAGAAAAGGAGGAGGAGGGGGAAGAAGCGAGGCAGCCTCTGCCATTCTCATACATGGCCTAGCAGCTGCAAAAATGTTGAGGATCCCCGCTTGAGTGGCAATGAACGAACGGCGGATGCACCTTGTGGTCATTAATTGTTCTCCTGTTAGATTTCAAAATTAAGTCAGTTTGTTTTGAGTGACGCTTTGCACACTTGCGTGTGCAAGGGTCAAAAAACTACTGTTTAGCTAAAAGGTGTGCAGGAGCAACCGCTGCGCCTGCATCCTGCGAATGGGGAGGAGAATGCCACCTTATCCGCATCCTCACCTTCAAAACCACTCGGATTCACCTTTACTACGAGTGGCCGATACCACCCTGCCTTCTTTTTGTACGACCACCTGATGGGAACTGGGTGGTGACGGAATAGAAACGAAAGTGAAGCAGATTTAAAGATCGCTGTGTTTGCTGGTGGGAACAAAGTGTTGCATGGTACTGTGTCTGGTTATTCAAGATTTGGTAAATTATTCAATACGCATCGCATTATTATTATCTTATCAGCACATATTTTGGCAATTACTGGTGAAATTTAGTTCGTCGACTACGATAAGCAGATCTTATCAAGAGGGTATAAATAAGAGGAAATGATTACCTACTCGGAAGCCTAGTGGACTTGCCATGTTTGTGAGTGATAGAACGCGCACTCGGCAGTGCAAAGGTCAAATAATTACGGCTCTTATGAAAGGCGCGAAAGAATAACTGCTGCCTTGGAAACGTGGGGATGGGTGAGCAGGATGTTACCCACTATTCCGAACCACTTGAATCTACTCCCACTCCTGGAGACAGATGCCACCTTTTCCTCGCCTCGGATAAGCACATGTTGAGGAACAGCTGAATATTGAGGTAAACTTACAGACCATTGAGTCCGGACTGTTTGGTTACAAGGGAAGAAACGTTGTGAGTATATTAAGCAATTTAAATGTTTCCTTTGACGAATTCGTTGTATAAAGCTGTGCATGCTTGCTTGCTCGTCATCCAAGGTCTTTCCTGGGATGCAGTGGGCCACTTTTGACAATCAATCACCACTTAATGTGGTGATTCGGTGTTCTATTTAGCGGTACATTTTTCGTCTCGGAGTTGAAAGTCTCCGCTGTTTGTGCGTCCACTGAGCGAGATGTCTGATGCCCATGCAAAAGTAAACGTATTTTCAACTTTGATAGATTGATTTGAATTGTACAGTAGTCACATATCTGCCAAAATAAGATATGATTTGATTCAAGTAAAGGTTTTTACCTCCTCTTTGTTGCGAAGACACCCGTCCTCACTGGTAATCAGCACTGATTTGGAGAGTTTCAGGCACATTGTTCATGTAGCCTTAAAGCACTTCTCTATCATAAGGAGGAAGATACCTTGTTTCTTCATTTCATATTGAGCATAATTTCTGGAAATTGTATGATCTATCGTGAAACCACGTGAATTAAAACTATTGATTTCGCACGAATCGGATGAGCGGGTGATTAATTAACTTAGCACACATAAAAATTTTAGTGTTTTAATTCAAGTATGATGAAAGCTTTGAATACATTTGAAGTGTTCTAGGAAAGAGATATTGTTTAGCAGAATTACAGGATATTTCATGTCCTGTTTCACTTTACGTTTCAAAATCCAAATTTTTAGATTGTGCCCTGAAATCCGTATGTAGGAACCATTGATTTAGATTTAGTTGCAGCAGCCAACGTGTAGCGCTCTAAAATGAGTAAATTATCCGGCGACGTTTCCTTGCTCACGGGACAAGGTCCCGTGAACTCGGCACTTGGCTACATTTAAGTGTATTGTCACCATCCAATTGTTTAAAAAATGTGAAATTGGTTATACTTGGGAAACAAACTTATCGAAATCACTTGTACAATCCAAGTGGACAAAGTATTTTACTCTGCATATACTACAACGTCCACTGATCGTAATAACCGACCCTCATTCCGCATCAGCACCGCTCCACAGGCCTTTCAGCCGCAGTTGCTAGTCTTTGGAGCCAGAGGGTAGAAGCATTACAATCTAAATGCACAATTAGGCTCAGCACGAGAATGCAATTATTGGCACTTTACCGTTAAATAAGAGTAATGCAGCATTAGTATGTGGTGCTTTGATGGTTTAACGCTGTGTTTGATTACGCCGGCGATTCATTCTCCACTGGTTGTGCTGCCATATGGCGGCATGGCGGTCAAATACACTCAGCAATGCTGTCGTAACCTCTTACTACTTCGGCAAGGTCTCAGGACTCTGCTGCACACCTGAGAATATTTGGATGCCTTTACGTTTTGTTTGGGCGCAGATTCGAGGTTGCCCCATGGTACTTCAGCTCAAAAACGTGGCCACTGGGATATGCCAGTGTTAAAATAGCCTTTTGGCAACAACAACATCTGTGCAATGAAGTTAGTGTGCAAATCGAGATAATTATTAAGACTTGAGTATTTTGAAGATCATATTCCAAACTTCAGAAGAAGTACACATGCATGAATCACCAAACCCTTCCTGCTTTTTCAGCCACCGTTTCAGCGAATTAATTATTCTCGGCGCTGTACAAAATTAGTCCCTTGAAAGAATCAAGCGATCTCAGCAAAAATACTTAACTTTTACCATCTGTGATTTTAAAGAAGTTTTACAGTTTGTCAAATCAATTTACCCTATGATTAACACCAATGCAAATGGAAATAAGGTTTTGGGATAAAAGGTCCCATTCCAAGGGCACATTCCACATACGGAATGCAAAGTGTGGACAAAGGGAGCAGCAACACCCTGCCTAAATATTTGTGGCTATTAAGGACTACTTTGACACAAATTCCAACTGCTTATATAAACACTCCAAGAGGTCAATCCACATTCCAATTTATGAGTGTTACCGTAAGTTGAGGATAATCCCTGCTATAATTATTTTAATATTTTAATAGAGAATGTCATGAATTATTCTCAAACTAATTCATTTTGTGCAAACTAATCAGCGGATCCATTCCATTTAATTCCCCATTAGAGTTACTGCTTAACAGGCACTAAATTAAACTCACTGTTATAATCTCTTCATATTCTTTCACTATTTTGGTTATTTTTCGACAATTTAGTTGAAGGCACATAAAATGAATGAGCCTTGCTTGAACCACTTATTTCATATTTCATTTACTCTTAAGAGGAAATTATGAATGTTCACTGAGCTCAAGCAAGCTTAAGCCGTACCAAGTAAAACACGAAACTCGGCGGCATAATGCTAAATTCTATTTTGTACTGTGTATTTTTACAAGCAGAACGACAAACACCGATCTTAACGAGAAAGGGGATGAAATGGGGTAGAAGGCTGATAACCCAGGAATGCAGAAAATGCCTCTAATCCCACTGTGCTTCGATAATTTTCGTTTGAAGCCTTCACCGGTACTTGCATAGGCAGCTCGAGATCTGACGGATGACTAGAAGTGACCGTTTTTCCTGATTAGATGCTGTGCGGTTTGCAGCCCCGAAAGAATTCCAAAATTAAGTCTTGCTGGAAGGTACATTTACTGTTAATATTTAACAATGCAGAATACCTTTGGAAGATCTCGCTTTTATGGAATGCAGGTTTTTGGCAGAATGCGCCTGTTGGACGACAGTTGGCCGTCTTAGTACTAACAAGCGATCGATTTTAATACGTGTGGTTTCACCTATTCAGGCTGACACCTCAATGGCATCTCATTATATAGACAAATAGCAAATGGGTCACCAACTTGAGTACCCACCCTCACTGCCCGTCATCATTAATGCTAAAGGTAGGTTACGGGATGTCCGCATCAAGTGGACGAAGTAGAATTCCACAACATAGTGGTTGAATGTGGAATGAGGAGTAACTCTTTTCTCTGGCTCCATGAGGAGCGGGTGTTTAAATGCTTTAATGAATGCCTGTTTGTGCAGCCACCTAAGCGCAAAAAAAGCTTATCAATTCGCCATAGGTCAGGTCTAAACAACCACATCAAAATTATCGGATTTCCGAGTTTAGTGGCCCCATGCTTTCTTCAAATCTGTCTATTTCGCATGTCACATTTCTATGCGCACTAACCTAAATTCACCTGTGGTTTTGCCTACCCAATTTTTTTTGCTTCTACTCTGAGGGAAATGCTGCAGATTTTTTGTGAATTTTTGGTAGTGCCTTCTCTGTGATCAAGATTGCCTACGCATCAGAAGATGCCTCACCAACTCCTGATGGGATTGTTTCCATTTGCAGGCTCCATTGCTTGGCATTCACTTCCACGCCTTGACACACCTGGCTTGTGAGTGGCACAGCTAGGAGCATAATGAGAAACACCGTATTCAAACTGGCGGAGACATAGACATATATATATGTATATATATATGCGTGGGTGTGTGCATTCTGCTCAAGTGGTGTTTCTAATTTCGTCTTTAAGAGAGCCTCTAAAGCTTTATTCATTCTAATGAATAACCCTCAAAATAAGGAAATGAAATATTGGAATTTGTACCCTGATTGATGCTCATAGATAAAAATATCATTTGCACAATGCGAAAAGTCCTTTTTAGGCAAAAAATGTGACTGAGTGGATCCTCCAGGTATGGCGAAATTATGCGAATGTCCAAAAGGCAAATTAATGTTTTGGCTTTCACACATAATATGCATGTGTAAATACACCCAAATACATGTGCGTAAGCCACATATGGTCATAGTTTTAATGCAAATAAGCTTTTGTTTGGAGATGTTTGGATGGTGGGGAATATAAAGCCAAATGCTGTCTCCTAAAAATAGCGATGATAAAGGAGAATATTTCTGATCACCTTGTGATGATGAATGCACATTAATGCACAAAAGAAGTTTTCTGGTTCAACGAAAGACTAATTAAAACCACAAGGTAGTAAATTTGGGCTTGGCGAGGAAATTTACATTTGAGCCCACTACGTTCAGAGTTAGAGGCAAAGCAGATCCAACACCTATTAAGCAGATTTCGCCCGCATGTAAAACCAGGTATCCATTTACATTTGAATAATTTGTCTAGGGGAAAGTGTATCAGTTAAAGCACCATTAATCCTCATTTCTTAGCACACCAACCATACCAGCTCGCCCTTATTTGAATTTGTTCCTCTATTCTGTCACTTCATAGCTTAGAGCCGTTATCGCTTCTCCTGTTTACTTTTATCTGCCTTTCACTTTCACGGATTCTGCCTCTACTTCGACCATCACTTATGGCCCTTCCGTGCCAAAGTCGCTATTTATTCACTCTGCTTTTTCCTTACCCATCACTCTACTTCATCTTTACTATCTGCTTCTTAATTTTAATTCAATTTTCAAAGAATTTCCTTTCCTGCTACTGATTCTGTTTCTCTCCACGTCCAATAATTCAATTTCGTCACGCTATTCCACATCATATTCCATCCCCATCCACCATCTTCTCCTTCTTCTCCTTCCTCAAAGTCGCAGCCTCGTCGTTAGCATTTTTTGTACTATAAGGTCCTCATCCTCTTATTCTTGTAATCCCACTGATCTGTTTCCTTCCTTACAAACTACTTCATTTCTCCTTTGCTTCCATCATCCTTCTTCCTCTGGCACTTCTATTCCAATTACCCAGTTATGTTATCCGTGTATTTGTGCTAAATATACTCCCACACTCCTCGTCTGTTCTCTTTCTATCTTCAATTTTTTTGTCTCTTTTACCTTAAATTGTCTTCAAACTGTCCTCATCCACCTTTTCTTCCGCCTTATTTGTCCCCAAAATCTCAAAGTACGGCGTCTTCCGATGCACGCCTTTACTGCACTGAATGCTGAGAGGATCATCCACCGTGGAAGGTGGCAACAGAGCATTTCATCTATGCCATGCCTGGGTGGTTTCCTTCATTTACCACGCTTGCTTCCTGACGACTGGTTCCACTCATTCTTCATGTCTCTTAATTCACAGATATTTGGCGAAAACCTGTTTCGGTTAATAAGGAAGATGACGTTTTCGGCTAGTATTCTTTGTTACTCCTTAATAAGACTTGTTTTAGCTCGCTGCGTCTCTGCTAAAATAATAACCCATTGAGAAATTATTGTTACATACAGTCGTTAAGTTTCCTACAAAAGGGTAAATTGTTTCTTTTTTTAATTTACCATTGCTTAATTAATAAGGCGAGGGACACATTCATTCCCTTCGCACTTAAAAACAACTCACAAACTGATGGCAGAGGAACAACAGTCAAACATGGTTCATTGAGCGGTTGGGTTTTCTTCAAAAATAGAAATTCTTTTCAAGACGTAAATAATTTATTTTTGGTTGACCATGCTTTGGTTCCTTCCAACCAAATGCTTTCACTTACCTTTCGTGGACAATTACGCAGGAACATTATTAATAAGCAAGTATATGCTCAAGTTGGGCTTTTTGAATTGCGTGCAGATCATTGTGACTTGGGCAGTGTTAGGTGTATAGACTACCACCTGTCTTTTCAAATAGACCCAAAACCATAACGAAGAAGTCTTATTATTTGTTCAAAAAGGCATCTGGGCCCTCTAAATGGAGCCATCCGGACATATTTCTGACTGCGGATTGCATCACCCGAGCTCTTAGCGTGGAGATATCCGACGTGAAAGAGTTGTGGATAAAATCCTTCTTTAAATGTACGCTCGAATGCAAACAAGTGATTCATTTGTCGACATGTCGTTTCAATTTGCAGGTTAGAATTCCGTCGTTTGCTCTTTAACTGTTAAATAATTTGAAATCTCACTGATGGTAATGTGTAATGTAATATGCCACCAGGATGAATAATTTGTGAGAAAAAGACAGTTTAAGAGAAACGAATGTTTATCAGGTTTATTCCCATTTCAAAAGACCATGTGTTTTTAAAAGGTTAAAATTCTTTGCAGGTTTAAATTGAATGGCAGATGTAATCCTTGCCTATTCCCCAACCTTAGGCATCGATGTTCCGTTTTGCAATTTCCACCGACTTCTTTAAATGCAATGTAGCAATTTGGCAGTTTGTACAACTGTGTTTGAACTACCCGGGCACCTAAGTTCCCACAGATTAAAGTCGACTTCACACAAACACACTTTTTCCTACTTTTAAACAATTAGTACATTTGTAGTGAATTCAGTAGATAAGTAAATGCTTCCCTGGTAAACTATGGTTTTCATGTTCAATTTGATTTACATTCGACCGTAATGCCGCTAACAAGTACAGTTTGCAGCTTCCTATTCCTTCATTTTAAGAACGTTAAAACCTTAAATGTTTTAAAATTTTAGATTACAAAGCTGTATTATTTTGCACGCCAGATCCTTTCATGTCTTGCGGTTTCCCTATTTTAGTCAAATCATCTATGGACATAGAAGTTTCTATTTTATTTGCCTTATTCAACCATCCTTTCCCTTAAATGCAGGGTATATACCTCAACTTGGATTGGCATTCGCTAGGCTAGCGTGTACTTTAGGAATCCACTTTTACTAGTCATTTTGTGTCACAGATGTGTTAGAATCCCACGTTTGATTGGCCCCGCCACCACACTCGAATGATCTTTCATTCCAAATAATACGACGTCATGCATGAAAAGGATAGGAACGTTATAAACTTGAAGGGGAAGTAGGCGGAGTTCCACTTTTAATTAATGCAATTTAATGGTCACCCGTATTGTTAGGAAGTTATGAGATGTTGCTGCTTCTGGTAGGTAACCGACATCTGACCTTTAGCATCGCCTTTTTCAATCCGTCTAGAAGGTTCGCGCAAAGCTGCCCGCTATTGTAGCGCAAGTGGGGACTCATCGCGTGCAAAGCGTAATGAAACTTGGAAACATCCACTATCTGAACAATTCCACTCTCTTCGTACTGGGTGACTACGCGGAATTCCAATAGAGCAATGAAGTATCCACGATTGTGTGGTTTGCTGATTGAATAAATGAGAATGAACAGGAAAGCCTAAAGACACGTGAATTTGACAGATGTAAATAATAATAATAATAACAAGGTAACGCACGGGAACTGGAAGGCCCCCGTCCGTCTAAAAAGAAAGCCCAAATTTCTCGCCTCAACAGTGCAGGCAACTGGCAATTTGTCGTCGTAGCATTGTACAAACCAGTAAGCTTCTGTGCTATTCCCACGCCAAAATTCATTCTTGAAAATCGACTTTAACGCCATCAGGTGAAAAGCTTGTCTGATTAGGTAAGTAGTGATTTCCGACTTATCTATGCGGTAGTCTTCCACATTTCCTGGGCAAGTGCCTAAAATGTCAAAACTTCATGTTGAAATGGAGATGACCTTTGGTGGTATGATGGATTAACCGGTAACATTTTGCAAAGAAATTTCATTGCGCTTCACTATTTTTGGACTCTCTTTAGCAGGAGACTTGTCTTTGATGAGTTACTTTGAAATCCAGGGAACTCACTTATTGTCGGACCCCGAAACGAAAGGTCAAATACTATAGGCGCCTCCGTTTGCCCGTTGCCCAGTGCACAAAAGCATGAAAGCAGAACCACAACTCCATGGCGTAACAAGCATCTCATTACCTTTAAACGCAATGCTTGGAAGCCTGTATGTGTTAAAAGGTGTGCCTTTTATATTCACACGGCCATCGAATGAGTTGAATGTGATTTTGCATGTTGATACATTTACTGTTCACCAACAGAGATCGCGCAACTTGGTACAATATAAGCAATCCAAGCAAACCAAATGTGCGATTAAACAAAGAGAATGGGGATCTTTCATGGCTACAATAATCACATTCAGGCAAGCTATCTTCGACTTTGTAATGACTAAATTGGTTTGGAGGGCATTTCGCCACTTATGTAGTTCCTTCATTGTGCTTTCCTTCTAGTCAGGGTTTTGATACCTGCAATGCGAAAGAAGGCAGGATGAGGACATGTGTGCATAATGCTGATGAGGGGATTATGAAGGCGGTCAAAGTATTACCGAGGAGGAATCGGAGCTTGTCTCTTGTGAAGGAATCGAAGACGCCATCTCAGAGGCCAACTGTCGTCCAACAGGCGCATTCTGCCAAAAACCTGCATTCCATAAAAGCGAGATCTTCCAAAGGTATTCTGCATTGTTAAATATTAACAGTAAATGTACCTTCCAGCAAGACTTAATTTTGGAATTCTTTCGGGGCTGCAAACCGCACAGCATCTAATCAGGAAAAACGGTCACTTCTAGTCATCCGTCAGATCTCGAGCTGCCTATGCAAGTACCGGTGAAGGCTTCAAACGAAAATTATCGAAGCACAGTGGGATTAGAGGCATTTTCTGCATTCCTGGGTTATCAGCCTTCTACCCCATTTCATCCCCTTTCTCGTTAAGATCGGTGTTTGTCGTTCTGCTTGTAAAAATACACAGTACAAAATAGAATTTAGCATTATGCCGCCGAGTTTCGTGTTTTACTTGGTACGGCTTAAGCTTGCTTGAGCTCAGTGAACATTCATAATTTCCTCTTAAGAGTAAATGAAATATGAAATAAGTGGTTCAAGCAAGGCTCATTCATTTTATGTGCCTTCAACTAAATTGTCGAAAAATAACCAAAATAGTGAAAGAATATGAAGAGATTATAACAGTGAGTTTAATTTAGTGCCTGTTAAGCAGTAACTCTAATGGGGAATTAAATGGAATGGATCCGCTGATTAGTTTGCACAAAATGAATTAGTTTGAGAATAATTCATGACATTCTCTATTAAAATATTAAAATAATTATAGCAGGGATTATCCTCAACTTACGGTAACACTCATAAATTGGAATGTGGATTGACCTCTTGGAGTGTTTATATAAGCAGTTGGAATTTGTGTCAAAGTAGTCCTTAATAGCCACAAATATTTAGGCAGGGTGTTGCTGCTCCCTTTGTCCACACTTTGCATTCCGTATGTGGAATGTGCCCTTGGAATGGGACCTTTTATCCCAAAACCTTATTTCCATTTGCATTGGTGTTAATCATAGGGTAAATTGATTTGACAAACTGTAAAACTTCTTTAAAATCACAGATGGTAAAAGTTAAGTATTTTTGCTGAGATCGCTTGATTCTTTCAAGGGACTAATTTTGTACAGCGCCGAGAATAATTAATTCGCTGAAACGGTGGCTGAAAAAGCAGGAAGGGTTTGGTGATTCATGCATGTGTACTTCTTCTGAAGTTTGGAATATGATCTTCAAAATACTCAAGTCTTAATAATTATCTCGATTTGCACACTAACTTCATTGCACAGATGTTGTTGTTGCCAAAAGGCTATTTTAACACTGGCATATCCCAGTGGCCACGTTTTTGAGCTGAAGTACCATGGGGCAACCTCGAATCTGCGCCCAAACAAAACGTAAAGGCATCCAAATATTCTCAGGTGTGCAGCAGAGTCCTGAGACCTTGCCGAAGTAGTAAGAGGTTACGACAGCATTGCTGAGTGTATTTGACCGCCATGCCGCCATATGGCAGCACAACCAGTGGAGAATGAATCGCCGGCGTAATCAAACACAGCGTTAAACCATCAAAGCACCACATACTAATGCTGCATTACTCTTATTTAACGGTAAAGTGCCAATAATTGCATTCTCGTGCTGAGCCTAATTGTGCATTTAGATTGTAATGCTTCTACCCTCTGGCTCCAAAGACTAGCAACTGCGGCTGAAAGGCCTGTGGAGCGGTGCTGATGCGGAATGAGGGTCGGTTATTACGATCAGTGGACGTTGTAGTATATGCAGAGTAAAATACTTTGTCCACTTGGATTGTACAAGTGATTTCGATAAGTTTGTTTCCCAAGTATAACCAATTTCACATTTTTTAAACAATTGGATGGTGACAATACACTTAAATGTAGCCAAGTGCCGAGTTCACGGGACCTTGTCCCGTGAGCAAGGAAACGTCGCCGGATAATTTACTCATTTTAGAGCGCTACACGTTGGCTGCTGCAACTAAATCTAAATCAATGGTTCCTACATACGGATTTCAGGGCACAATCTAAAAATTTGGATTTTGAAACGTAAAGTGAAACAGGACATGAAATATCCTGTAATTCTGCTAAACAATATCTCTTTCCTAGAACACTTCAAATGTATTCAAAGCTTTCATCATACTTGAATTAAAACACTAAAATTTTTATGTGTGCTAAGTTAATTAATCACCCGCTCATCCGATTCGTGCGAAATCAATAGTTTTAATTCACGTGGTTTCACGATAGATCATACAATTTCCAGAAATTATGCTCAATATGAAATGAAGAAACAAGGTATCTTCCTCCTTATGATAGAGAAGTGCTTTAAGGCTACATGAACAATGTGCCTGAAACTCTCCAAATCAGTGCTGATTACCAGTGAGGACGGGTGTCTTCGCAACAAAGAGGAGGTAAAAACCTTTACTTGAATCAAATCATATCTTATTTTGGCAGATATGTGACTACTGTACAATTCAAATCAATCTATCAAAGTTGAAAATACGTTTACTTTTGCATGGGCATCAGACATCTCGCTCAGTGGACGCACAAACAGCGGAGACTTTCAACTCCGAGACGAAAAATGTACCGCTAAATAGAACACCGAATCACCACATTAAGTGGTGATTGATTGTCAAAAGTGGCCCACTGCATCCCAGGAAAGACCTTGGATGACGAGCAAGCAAGCATGCACAGCTTTATACAACGAATTCGTCAAAGGAAACATTTAAATTGCTTAATATACTCACAACGTTTCTTCCCTTGTAACCAAACAGTCCGGACTCAATGGTCTGTAAGTTTACCTCAATATTCAGCTGTTCCTCAACATGTGCTTATCCGAGGCGAGGAAAAGGTGGCATCTGTCTCCAGGAGTGGGAGTAGATTCAAGTGGTTCGGAATAGTGGGTAACATCCTGCTCACCCATCCCCACGTTTCCAAGGCAGCAGTTATTCTTTCGCGCCTTTCATAAGAGCCGTAATTATTTGACCTTTGCACTGCCGAGTGCGCGTTCTATCACTCACAAACATGGCAAGTCCACTAGGCTTCCGAGTAGGTAATCATTTCCTCTTATTTATACCCTCTTGATAAGATCTGCTTATCGTAGTCGACGAACTAAATTTCACCAGTAATTGCCAAAATATGTGCTGATAAGATAATAATAATGCGATGCGTATTGAATAATTTACCAAATCTTGAATAACCAGACACAGTACCATGCAACACTTTGTTCCCACCAGCAAACACAGCGATCTTTAAATCTGCTTCACTTTCGTTTCTATTCCGTCACCACCCAGTTCCCATCAGGTGGTCGTACAAAAAGAAGGCAGGGTGGTATCGGCCACTCGTAGTAAAGGTGAATCCGAGTGGTTTTGAAGGTGAGGATGCGGATAAGGTGGCATTCTCCTCCCCATTCGCAGGATGCAGGCGCAGCGGTTGCTCCTGCACACCTTTTAGCTAAACAGTAGTTTTTTGACCCTTGCACACGCAAGTGTGCAAAGCGTCACTCAAAACAAACTGACTTAATTTTGAAATCTAACAGGAGAACAATTAATGACCACAAGGTGCATCCGCCGTTCGTTCATTGCCACTCAAGCGGGGATCCTCAACATTTTTGCAGCTGCTAGGCCATGTATGAGAATGGCAGAGGCTGCCTCGCTTCTTCCCCCTCCTCCTCCTTTTCTCGTCCACCTCATCCGCCTTCCCTCTTGTCCTCTTTTATGCCCCGTTTTCCTGCTACTGGGTACCGAAAAGTCTGATGTTATCTATAACGACCGCACCCGTCAACATACCCGCAGTGGTCAAAACCGGTGAAATTTTGCTAGATCTTGCGTGTTGGAAACCAAGGTTAAGGATCGCTCATGCAATAGGTGTTCTTTTATCAATAAGAGCGAAGTTGGAGGACTAAAATCTCCGAGTTTAAGCTACCACGTCATGTGGATTACAGAATGAAGAGCAGAACATTTATTCAGACTTCCGAAGTGAGGAAGCAGGCTCCTTACCGCTGTTATTGGCAAGATCCAGAATATGTGAGGCATCCATTGCTTCTTCCCTTCTTTTGGAAGGGAATAGATAAAATGTGCGAAGCAGGAGAGAAGCGAGAGCAAACTGGTAAATCAGTTCATCATCAGACACTATAAGTCTGGCATTTTGGGGATTTTATTTACTTCTTGCATGTATTTGAGTATTGCATGCTCTGCAGATGAAGAATCATAAGCTGGACCAGCAAAGCGACAGAGGAAGTTGTCAGGGGTTTCGGTGTTGTGTCTCCTGTGACGCCTAAAGTTACCTCCTACTTGCTTTCACCGTTATGGTCTCACCGTCAGGTCATGCGAACGCAGTCGTATCAAAGCAAATTCGAAGGCCCGAATACCTCTAGCTACCAACATTTGAATGGCAAGTTCTGGCGATGTTGCAGCTCCATGAATTGGACCTTTGCGTAGCGACACTCTACATAGACGCTGTGAGCCGTTTGTGCGTAAGGTGCTGATATCGAAGTACTCGATTCTTGTTGCATCGGCCTCTCTGCAGGGTTATTCGAGTCAGGAACTCAAGTCAGCTCATAATCAGCTTATGACTGTAGAGCATACTCGTGCACAGCATGAAATCCCACAAGTAGGCAAGTGGCCACCCAAATGTGAGGCAGTAGCAGGCAGAAGCAAATTCAGTTAATGTTGTGCCATTTTCCTACATTTTGAGTAAATTCTTCTCCCCCTTCGTGGGCATGAATTTCAGACTGACCGCCTCCCTCCTCTCCTCGTACTTTCCTCATCTCCGCCAAATGCTCCGGTGAATGGGCGCACGCATTCGAGTTGGGCAGCGCTTCCACGAACTTGCTGCCCAATGCCAGACTACGCAAGGCTCCAAGTCGGATGTTATACCGACAAAGTCACCGCAGAGGCAGGCAATGTGTATTGTTGTGGCCTAGAGGAAGTGACAGCGCTGCGTCGAGTTGGTGTCCACGCGGTGGCCCCACACGCATATGGCCTGCCACTCACACGTCATTAACTAGCATTGTCGTCTGCTTCATCCACATGTTGTCAGCCTTCCAAGATGCACAAAAGTCTTCTGCGCCAACTAACTAACTCAGTCAACAGATCCTGCCTGCTTACTGAAGCAGAAGTAATGCTAAAATGTGATGATGGGATGCGTACACATTCAGGCGGATGTGTAGCTAAGCCCTCGGAATGGAGGAGTCAACACAGTATGCACCAGTGCTGTCCCACCTCATTTTACGCATTATAGCTCTTTCTCCTATGCTACACCTCCAGTCCTTTGAAGGTCGGTTGAATTAGCGCCACTCTCTTAAGTCCGTATACCCAAACAGAGTAGCAGTGAAACCTTGCGTATAGAATAGTAGTTCGCACCCTACGGTTTCATGTCGAGTCTAGTTGGAGTCCAATTGGAAGGTTGTTGCACAATTCATGGATGTGCACTGTCTGCCACATTCCAACACATGCCGTCCCATTCCCACTGATCGCCTCCCTTCCCTTCCCTTTCTTTTCCATTCCAATCTCCCCACTTCAATCCCACCCCTTCCCATCTCATGTCATGTCATGTCCCCTTCACTCTGCAATGCAGCCTGGTACATGGACCACCAAGCGCACAACACCAACTGATGCAACACACCTTAATTGCCATAGCAACCATATAATTTAATCAAACATTTACAGACTCTATAGTACTGCGAGATTACATTTATAGGTCATTCGAGTTGAAACAAAAACATCAACATCAACAACACCAACAACAAACACAACGCATCATCCGCCTCACATTGTTGCGAAGACGTTTCCTCCACTGCAAACAAAGGAAGAGAATAAAAAAATAGAAAGGCAAATTGCATCTTGTCGTGTGCGCACCTATTAGCAGAACGGCATGATGTAGTAAAGAAAGAAACGGATAATAGGAAGATGTTGGCACACTTACTGGAAGGTGCGGCGACTGTTGATGAGTCTCCATCCCAACTGGCAAATAAAAGAGAAAACAACCACATTAGAAACTGCCTTACGTTTGTATGAGTAGCATGCACTTTGGGAGGAGATAAAATGACGTTTGTACCTGACCACTGGAGCGAGAGTGAGGAGAGGAGTGGATGTGGAAGGAGAAGGAGAGGGAGATGGGGAATGGAAGCAGTGGGGTGGAGTGGAGTGGAGCGAAGAGGAGTGAAGGGGAGAAGGGGAGTGAGGAGAGGAAAGACATTAGTGAAGATGAAAGGAAAAGGTCACTTGGCTAGCTGGCTAGCCAGCCCGCCAGCTAGGTAGCTAGACAGTGATGTGGATGACGTGACTGATGGATAGATAGCTAGGTAGATAAATAAATGGGCAGGTAGAGAGTTAGGAGAGATATTGACTCACCCATCCTGCTGTCTAGACTGGTGATGTCGCGGCTCGACAGGGGCAGCGGTGCAACGCTTATCGAGTTGTCTCCTTCTCCTTCTTCTTCTTCTTCTTCTTCTTCTTCAAAGGCCACGGAGGCTGATGCATGGGCCGTTGTCTCTGACAAGGAGAAGCCGTCACCTCCACCCACCCACCACGCACCAACCACGTGGTGCGGTGATGAGGGTGTGGTGAACTCGGACAACTCATCGCCCGATGGCGTTTCCCAGTGCGACGCCATCATTGCCGTCTCGTCCTCGTCATTGCGCCCAGCAGCTGCGATGGACACGTCTTCTGCTACGTCACCCACCTCTTCGCCTTCGCAAAGGAGAAAATGTAGAGGGGATTCATGGGAGAGAAGGGGTGAGTGAGCCAGTGAGTGGATGTGATGAATGAAAGCGAGAAGTTGACTGGGGAAGGAAGAAATAGAACAGGTGGAATAAGGTATGTCAAGGCCACCCAACCTACTCGGGCATATCGGTGACGGAAGTGGTGAGGGTGGCGGCAGGACTGGTGACGTCAGTGTTGTTAGCGACGCTGATAACGGTGGCGTCATTGACGTAGACCAGTCCACGTCTTCCTCCCCCGCCTCTTCCTCAACCTCCTCCCTCTACTCCTCCTCTGAAAAGTAAAGTGTTGTTGCTGGAGTTATTTTACGCCACTCCTTCCCAACACTTGTTGTTGTTCTTGCATGTGCATTGAGCAGCTGAGGCTCGTCAGATGCACACTTACCGGCTTCAGCCCTCACTCTTCTTCCATTCCACTCCGTCGACGACGCACACAAGCACCGACGACGGGCGCGGCACCACTGTGCGTACACATACAGACAGCGGAGGAGGCTCATCAGCAGGGCCGCTTCAATTTCAGTGATGTCTATAGCACGCATTTCTACTCTCCTTTGCTTCCTACAAACAAGGGACTCGAAGGAGTCGGATGCAGTAAACCTACCTCAGTGCGTGTGTGACAGCGCAATTGACTTTCAACTGTGACATATCGATCGGTGATTGGGTGGGTGGAAAATCAATGCGATTTGAATGCTGAAGGTATGCAGACAGGCAGACGAACAGGCGCGGTGGCAGTGGCAGTGAAACGAGTAGGCGCTCAGTCGGTTCGTCGATCGGTCGGTCACGGAGTCTGTGCGTTGAATGGACACACAGAATGCGATGCGGTGAATGAGAAATGCGAATCGCCGAGCATGCGTTGGTGCAATTACAGCCCTTTCTCCTGCACTAGGCTTTTAGTCCGTTGAGAGTCGTTGAATTAGTACCACTCCCCTAAGTCCGTATACTCAAACAAATTAAGTGACACTTTGCACACAAGATGGGATTTCGCCCAGGGTTTCATGTCGAGAGTCACATCAGCGTGCAACTGGGTAACTGTACAATTCATGGATGTGCACGGGGTTCGTAGAAGTAGAGTGACACCTTTGCCCCCACGGCCTGCCTTGACATGGCGTTCAGTGAAAAGTGACGTGCTCAGCGTGATATTATGCAAAGTAGAAAGGAAAAGTGGAAGCAATCCAATGTGGTGCAAGTAAACTGCATGAAGTGAAAGCAAAGCCAATCGGCTAAGACAGTTTGCAATGCAGTGCAACCTAAATTAACCGATTCGTAAATGCATCTGCGTAGCCTATCCTGTGCCCTACAGGCTAGATTGAGGTAGGCAAGACCATGTTCTCCACTGCACGCCACTCAGTTTGGCTGCATGAAACACGCTGGCCACGCCACTACTAATCATGCCCACCTGTTGGCGGCACATACACCTGCAAGTCATTCATTGAATGTACATTCAGATGGCTTTTCCGACTTGGGATACACCAACAACCAGATGTGGTAGGGTGAGCGATTGTGTCGCAAACGAGCAGAATTGTGATCGTGCCGCTGTACGCGCTAGCCATGAGTTTCCCTCCACCGCTGTTGATGGCGTAAGTCCCACCCCCACCTACCTCAAGCTTGAAATATGCAGCACCTCTTTCCGTGTTCACGCAACTTGTTGAGACAAGTGCATGTGCATCACGCGAGTGTAGCAGCGGCACACGGGCGTCACACATCGCCATCGCCACAGTTAAGCCGTTGCCCATATCCGCGTCATGCATGTTTAATCCCTTAACTACACATTCATCAACCCTCTCCTTCCAATCGAATACACACCTTCCCTGCACCCGTGTCGCAACACCAGCCTCCCAACCTTCCGCACATCCACACAACCGCGTGCATGCACACCAACGCACGAGCTCATCGCTGCTGCCTCGCGTATGTGCTTCAACAACACCTCATCCCTCCCTCCATGTTCGGCAGATCATTGCTTCTCACCACCACTCTTTCCTCGCATATCCTTTTCCCACTCCAGTGTGACCCTTGTCACCAGTGTCTACGTCCTCCCCTCCTTTCATCAAGCTGAATAACACAGGCGGTGAATGAGACCAAGGCGCACACGCACACTGACGACGTTACTTATCAAATGACAACTGCAAGACCAGTGACACAACAGCTATTTACTGCCAACAAATGTGCCTGCCTCCTCCCCATACACCCAACTTGATGAAGAGCTATCAAGCCTTCCATACCTTCACAAGCAGATGTGCGCTACGCATCGTGGTCCAACATCATCTCACACATTTACAAGAGGGGAGCAGTGAAATCGTATTAATTGGTCAAGAAGAGGTAGCGCAGGACGAGGAGCCAAGGCGATCCAACAGCCCACGCAGTTTTGCCACGGCCCTGCACCGATGGGAGATGCTGTTTGTCGCCTCCGCCGACGTCTCCGCTTACGTTTGTCCCTCCGTCGCCTCTATCGGTGCAAAGCAGCAATCCCAACCGAAGCCGCCGCCGCCGCCGCATCCACGGGGTGCTACAATGCGACCACGAGTGACGCCCTGCAACACCTCAACTGGCTCCCCCTCACCTCCACATGTGTACGCAAACGTGCAAATTGCTGACGCCCCATCACATACCTCTCCATCATTCGCACTCCCGAAGCCCTCCACCATCTTCCCTAAACCCGCACATGCAAGCAAAGACCAAAAAACTTCATACACTACCAAATGGCAAGACGAAGACCTTCCATCGTTAGTCCCTCCTCAACTAATCCTTCTTGCTTTGACCAAATTCGCACCTGTATTTACCAAGACCATATACATGAATTTGCCATTAATTGCTCGTAAAGTATGTTAGTCTTGAGCACGCCATTTGGACAAAGCCCAAAGGCCTGTCTACCTGTCTAAAGCACGACGATGGAGCGCTCTACTGACTCCTTTGCAAACAATCAACGCATTACAGAGGAAGCACTAGGTAGTGCTAGGCACTGTCGGAAGACTGTGCCACAGAGTGGGGGCACAATCTGTGAAGCCTAAATGCGCCATCCTGTGAATTGAAGTGTTCAACCACTACAGACCAACACTTCGGGCTATGGGAGCGAAAGACAACTTTAACTTTTCAAAAACTTATTTGAGTCATTTTTCTAGTTTAGAAAATAGTTCGTTACTTACGCACCGAAAAGACAATCACCAATATCACAGGTGACATTGCCTTATCCAAAACGTCGCAGCAGTCGGCATTAAGTCAAATGCCTCGTCCACTACGATCAACAGGCCAATCAATCATTATCATCATGCTTTTCTTCAAATTCCTCAAAAACGCAATTAAAGGGGCACACAATGAAAATTTACAAATACAAACCCTTGAAAAACTACACAGAATTGTCCATTCGTCAGGACAGCTTCAAAGGGGAGATTTAGTGAGCAGAAGTGGAGAAGCTGTCAGAAGATAAAATGTATCAATCCAGCGTCTCCTACCACCTTCAACACGTAGTCTTCGAACGCAATGTGGTGGTGGTAGTGATCCCATATCGACAACTCGCGATTACAATCCACTTCGGGTGAGGCACCTGCCTGTGCACTCGATTCACGCACCGCGGACTTCTGAACCTGCAAAGGCAAGATAACAAGCTCGCGTTGGAAAAGCCTCATTAAATGCTAAAAACAATGCAGTTTAAGCAGAGCCATTAGTGCTGCATCAATAAAAGGAGCCATGATGCAGCACTACTGCAGGAAGTAGTGGCTAGTATACGTCGTGCATGGAACAGACCCGGTCTGACACCCTCTATCAAGATTGTGCACATCAGTTGTGGTTGGCATGCACAACGCCGTGCAATGATGAACAAAATTTCTGGTGGAAGAAGGCGCCCATGCTCGCGGTCATACTTATCTGCAGGAGACTCCAAGTCATTTAGCAACAGGAAGTGTGGCCAGCGAATATTTCGTTAAAATCACTTATTAAACGAATAAAACGAAGGAGATAGACACTGATAAGAAAAAGCTGCTTTCCAGCTACATTTCTTCTAAAAACAAGTTTGAAAGACGGTACAGTAAAACCGTTCCAAAACTTAAAATTCTGAGGAAGGTGTACCACCAAGGGAATATGGAGAATGAAGAAGGGATGTTACATCTCCTCCTCTTCCTCCTCCTTCTCTTCCATTAGAATGCGTAGATTTTCCCACGTGTAGAATTTTCAACAGTTTGAAACCACTTTTGCGTCCATGCAGGTGTAAGCAATTGCATCGTCATGGAAAGCTGCTCTGCACCAGTTAGCCGTGAATTTCGTTTGCCACAATTTGAGAACCAAAGTGGTTAGACCATACCATTTGCAGCAGCAAGTTCCACCACCATGTGCCACATTTCCAAATACTATACGCTAAATCTAAGGAGGTTTTCGTAATTTTAGGCCCAAGTTACGCATATCACATCAAACACACAAATTAGGATCACAGTTGTTGGGATATTAAAAGTCGGGTAAACGAAAAAGGGTATCGCACCGATAGGAAGTCACAAGTCCATGCTACAAAACTAACCACATTTCACAATAAGCTATGCCAAAAAACTATGTAAACTTCTTGGACAACCCATCAATGACAGAATTTTCTTAGCACTTTTCAGTAAATACTAAAGCCAGCTAAAAACTGGCGGGTTTCAGGATCAATGACAATTTGAAACAAATAGAGCGAGACGCGGATCGGTTTGCCCCTCAACAATGCGATCGTGGTCACGTAAAAATTGAAAGGCAAAGCAGGAACCAAAATTATGACAGTGCAAGAGATTGGCATGCACCAAACCCACAATGACCCCGACGAAGTGACAGGAAGCAATCGAAAGTTGTTAAATGCAAAATAGAGATGTCCTGATGTCTTCAAAGAGAGACCTGAAGCCACGATGGAATTGGAAACATTGGCTCTCTATTCTGAAAGCTGATATTTGCATTAGTGGTGAAAAACAATTTATCTGAACTTATTGTAGTAAAGAAAAGGTCTTCAAGATGAGGGAGGAGGTGAATAACCCAACACTGATACACGATTGCATGGATGGCTTTAAGGAGTCGTAGTAAACCAAAGTGACATCAAAGGATGTAGTACTTACTAACGTGCAAAGGTATTGGGCTATTAGCATGGACTAAGGTCATCCTGCAGTGATTGAAGCCACCGCACAGATAAGCTAAGCACCAAATAACTACACAAGGAACCGACCACCTTTTCCCAAAAAATTTCTATCACACAAATTCTCTTCTAAAAGAAACAAGTCAACCTACTTGACTACACAGTAAGAGATGAGTGCGAAATGCGAAAAGCCCAATGCTTTACCAATAGTCTGTGGATAGACCAGTCCCTACCTTTGCCAAGCTTACGATAGGAGTCCAGGCCTCTCTGATTAGTCACCCAAAACAATTTTTTTCATTTCAAAGCATAGTAGCTTTCCCGTGGGAATTAGAATACATCAAATAGTCAAAAAACCCAATGCCAAAGGAGAATGGCCGACAACAACTAAAGAGCAGGCATTCCTTCGCACTAATTCATTGGGAAACAAACTTCGGCATCAGTTAGGCAAAAAATGGGACAAGAACAACTTCAAAAATTTAATCACCCTCATACTAAAGACTAAAGACATAGACAGTGGATGAGTAAAACCCCGTGGTAAACAGGAGTCACTGACCTACTTGTCCGTTACGAGATAAGCCACAGCAAATATGCAGATATCAATGCAAGCGAAAGCTCACTTTCAAACAGATCCAACGCTTGTGCGCAGTTCAAGATGACCACAGTCTTATCACTCAAAGTGGTTCGAGCAGTTGTCAGCAGACAATCAAGCACCTAGAATTTGTCCCAAGAAGGAGAGGGGAAGGAAGCACTAACAGGACAAAGACATCCACCTGACATTTCCGACTGAGCCGCTAGACAAGAAATCCGAACACCTGGAGCAGCCACCAGGAAAAAAGCCAAGCATGCCTTTGGAACTGTCAGAAACGAAACGCACCCCGTTAGGCACTGGACAGGGATCTAGAGAAACAAGAATAAATAACTAACTTAGGAGCGTAAACATGCACCTTACGCAGCGAGTTTTTCTTTTTTAGCAAAACCATTCATTCATCAATCCCTTGGGCTACTGTACATTATCTACAAGTTTCTTTCATATTAGCAGTGAATATCTATAAACGCTTAAGAAGTCACCGTACCTTTGAAATGCATTTGACTTTCAAAACTATTTTATTTGCTTTTTGGTTGTTAACAAAACGGAGTAGCTACTACAGTATCATGCTATTTGGCTGACACACAAGCAAACAACTTCCCAACCACCTAGGGCCTGCAGAGAATCGCAGCTAAGAGGAAAAAACTTTTCCTTTTCCGATTGGGTGGCCCGACAAAGCGTAATTGGAGGAAAGTTGAGTCAACACCAATGTCGAATTCCGCTGTAATCTTCAGTTTTGCACAATGATCGATGATGGGGTCAATGCAGATTCTGACAAATCACATCTGTCCTTCAAAACTGACTAACATTGATGAGTTGACACTTTAGCTTGGTGTCTCTGGGCCAAACTCAACCACAAAAAGGCAATCAACACCCGAAGTGCACACGCTATAAAACGTCCATCAGCTTCCAGTATCACTGCACAAATGAAGGAAGGAAGGAAGGATGAAGGGAAGAAAGGAAGTGACACTAAAAATTGTCATTGAATCCATAGTACTGGCAGGCGTCACGCCACCTAAAGTAATTTTAGCAATATTACTCGCCAATGCCTCGAGATTAATCACAACTCACTGGAAGACTTTCGACAGCTAAAGCAGTTTGACCACCTGCGGAGTGCCGAAAAAGATACAACACAACCATGTTTGATTCTGTCGCAAATTTCACCACACAAACGTCTTCCAAATCCATAAATACAACCATCACACTGATGGTATTAAAACACATACTACAACTTTTCCAGACCCCCTGTACATCTGTTATAAAGCCGCCTTCAGATTCGTTCGTCTTATGGGCTTCATGAATAAGTCAGATGTGATAGTACAAATAAATAAGACAAACTGCTGCATCAACATGTGCCATGGTGGATTAAAATAACATCCAATTGCAGCAGCAGAATGAGCGAGGATAGGGAAGGCCCGACAACTCACTTTCTGTTGTTGTTGTTGTTGTTGCTACCGTTGAGGTTGCAGCAGTTGCAGAAGCATACAGCACTGATAATTTCGTAGGTTTGTACCAAGTTCACCGACATTCACTAGTGCCTTTCTGGACCTTCAATCCGACAAGAATGTGCCCATTTTTCATGGACCATTCTCTGATAGGCATGAAGGCATTACCGAACAACACCAAATACAGATCACGCACATGCCATTACTTCTCACATTGCTCCGTTAAGAATGGGTTGGAATTCATGAGCTACTGTCACGCCCCTTGTGCACTATTTGGTCCAATGTACATGTCGTAGGCAGCAATTTGCTTCTACTCTTAATCCGCCTGTCTTTGCACAATTATTGCACAGCGAAAGTTGTATTATCCAGGTCGGCATAAAATCGGTGCCGATGGACTACCACGTGCTCATGGAACATGCAGCACACTAATCACTCATGGACTTCTACACAACTAACTGAAAGTCCAATCCTTCATTTTGTACTAATGGTTTCACTGTGAAACATGCAAAGTAGGAACTCAGCAACCACTTAATTGCGCGTTCAGCTACGACGCCATTTGCTGCTTGAGGTACACCCAGATGCAAAGGAATGGCTAGCCAGACACCTAAAACTGTTTGTTTAAAAGGGTGAAGCCAACAGCAACTCATGAACCACAATTCATTTGTACCTGAGCAATGTGCGAAGCAATGGTAAGGCGACATTCGTAATTTGTGTTGTTTGGTAACACCCCCACGATCGTTAGATAATGTCCCAGTAGGAACAGGCACATTCATGCCTGATTTAAGGCCTGAAGCGTTAGTGGCACCGAGACAAGTCCAACATTCAAAAGGATTCTCGTCAAAACAAGTAGACCCCGCCTGGCCGAAATCCCAGCGCCGTTGAATTACTCGAAGAGCCCACATCACCACTGGGATAAAACTATGGAGCAGCTAATAGCCTTCAAGATAACTATTTCAGTTGTTTACTTTAAAAGCCCGTTTGATAATATATGTAAGTGAAGTGAATTTATAGAATAAGGTAATACTTTTGCGCTGCACAGCATACAGACAATTTTGCGGCTATCAATTCCTCAGAACAACACAAACAGTTGTAATTTTTGTGCTTGTAGGCACTAAGTAAATTTAAAAATACCTGTCTACAACTGTGTATGGCGGTTTGTGCTTTAATACATATACGTGGCTGCAAAATTAAGTCAGCTGTAAATCGTAGGTTGCACTTCATCTACAACATTGTGTAGTAATATTGTAGATCTAATCGCTTCTCGAGTGACTTCCCTTTTTAACATCCCATCTTCATAAAATGCACTAATATTGCCTTCCAAGGTTATCGCTTGTGCGTGCGATTAGCTGGTCCACTGGCTCATCTCCTCGTGTAGCAATGAATTCTTCCAGTGTTAAATTGCTGATATGACTGCCGAATTTGTATGACTGGCTTGTTTTAAGACCGCATTTTTCTTACGCGGTACGGGATGATGGAAATGGATTGTTTATAAGCGGGCGCACGTTTCTGTGGATTGGTCCAGAGTTGGTTGATGAAAATGTCAAAAGAAACGGAATTCAGTATTTTGCGGTGCCTAATTGAAAAGTATTTGATGTTTATGGTGAGCTATGACTTGATCCCTTTTGTGTATGCATTTTTGGTGTCTTGTGGTAATTCTATACGTTTTGAGGACTAATTTTGTTCGTTTTTTCTTTAGAATCACGACCTCTGTCAATGTGTTCATGTTCCCAACAGGTGGTTGAACTTAGGAAATATGAGTAACTTGCAATCACTCCATCGGGTGGCTTGAAATGCATTAGCACAAGCACACCTTCAGTGGGAGTTTGTGTACCTGCCTTTCGGGATTAGAACCCCGCGACCGATGACGTGCTGCATCTGAAGGGTCTAGGACTCCTTACCAAGGTCGTATCCTCTATCGGCGTTATTCAGCGTTGGGATTTGGTTATTCTTGTGGCAGAACACAGGGACGCAGTCACCGTTTTTGGTGCTGGAATTGCTTGTCAAGTTCTCAATTTTACTCTTGATTTGGCTCAACTAGGCATTGGCATTACCATCCAGTCTACGTGAGTTCTTTTTTTCCTTATTTTAGTCTTTCTAATTGAAGTTGTGATGGTAAGGAACTGTTTCCACGCTCCTCGTCATCATAACTATTCGTTTATCACGTCTCACATTTGTGGCACGTTTCTTAGCTGCTCACGATAAGTGGAGTTGTACCATGTCATAGTATGCAAAAGGGAAGGTTTATGGTAAAACCAGTAAAATGGATGGAGTGTAATTGTGTTCTCTGGTTTTAATCCGAATTGGAACCAGTCTGAACAATCAACCGTAATTAGTGTGATTATTTTAACAGTGCTACAACTGTTTTGTCAGGTCTTTGCCATGACTGCAGTGCTAGCTAAATTTGGGATGCTGCAATGGAACGACTGTGTGTAAAATAGGTGATTGAAGACATTTTCTCGTGTGTAGCGTTGCTGCTGCGCAGTCAGTCGTAATTGCTATTTGTCCTGCACCGGGTGAACGGTCGGTTCTCTGACTTTATGGCACACAGAGTAATAGCGTTTGCTTAGCGGCGGGATACAAAGGTCATTTTTATTAGGAATTGGGGGCCAGGCTAGAATGTGGAAACCGGATGTGCTGCAATTGCAATAGATCTCGTAAGCCGACACTTTATTGTGGGTTCAGGCATGGTGAGGAGTAGTGGACAGTCCAATGAATGGCGCAGTGCTAATGGATCGAGGCATTTCCATGCTTTATAGCACGTATATGAACAATGCCCGCATTTCACAAGTCCCTGAAACTTAAGGCAAATCATTGTGGTGGGCTCTGCCGAAAACCGCACTTGTAAGTTCATCAGTTGCTTTTTCGAATCGTCTCATTGTCGTCATTGTTGGACCATAGAAGATGGCTGCCACAGCACCTAGACAGGCAGACATGCGATTATTTCTTTGTGGCTGATTGAGATGGATTAATCTAACTTCTGCTTAATGTTTACTCAACAAGAAATAGCGCGATTTGAACTTGGGTGGCGTATTTTTGCTTAAATAAAGGCTTTTAAAGATCTAGGTGGAGATAATGGCCATACATACCATTGAACTTCCGACTATTTGCCCATTTTCTTTAACATGCAGACAATTGGAGCATCTTGACAAACTTTGTCTTGCAGTTTGTTTGCTGTGCCCTTTATTCTTTGGCGTTGACTCATAGGTAGCGCAATTCACGTGTCCTTCCACGATGATAGGTGACGAGGCGACTTAATTTTGTCAGTAAATACTTTTGAGTCCATGTCGGCTACTTGTCTAGCATCATCTACTCAGATGAGTTAGTATGTCTTGTGAGAGGAGCATGGCGTTAGTCTTCACGTTCGCCGTCACAATCGCAACGCACCATCGCATCCGGTGCAATTGCACATGTACTCCCCGTGGATGCAGCAACAAATATGCAGGCTACGTGTCCAAACGGAGGACCTCGAATTTCCTCCTCCATGTTCACTAAAATTGCATTGTGGGTCGAAAACTTGCGACAATTGTTGTCATCCTTTGTTTCATGGTTAATTGGTCCCCTAACAAAGGGACTTGCAGACCAATTGGTGGTAAAAAATCAGCCTGGGTGTTCTCCAACTTCTCGACTATTTCTCCTTTGCTCTTGTAAAACCATGAGTAAATGGGAGGATGGATGGGTAGTTGTTTGTAATAAAATTAGGAAATGCAGACAAGCTAATGGAAGGTGTGTTATACGCTATGGATGAAGGACGGATAGGTGATCGAAAGCAGTCTGCTTGATGCATGAATCTGGATGATGAAGTGAATGCCTAGGAAGGTAGATTGACATATTCATGGCAAAAGAAGAAACGAGTCGATCAAGTGAATTCGTTGATTAAGCATGGATGGATGGATTGATGGATGTGTGTGCAACTACTTCTTCTGCCTCTAAACCACCCTCTCCTTTCTCCTCTTCCAGCGTCAGGTTTGAAGCCTGCCTCCTCCGTCGTTCCATAATCATCTCCATCCTCGGTGGCATTGTCACAACTAATGACTATTGAAAACTGCGCCCTTTCATCCCTTTGTATGTTGTAATGACTGTCCCCTCAGTTAGTCATTCAATAAATGTAAATGCTGCGTGGAGAACTTTTGTGCCTTCTTTTACACGATTAAAAAGGCAGGAGAGAAGCACTAATTCGGCTTATGAGTTGTTGAAGCACATTTGAATGGTATCCTTGTGACAAGGAAGTATAATGACTTGATAAAAGGCGTGGGAGAATTTGACTTGCCGTCCATTTGTCGTGGCCATATTCGGTCGCGGCTTGACAGTTGAGGCAATGCTGTCGGAAAAACTCAATTCTTTGTGATTTGTACCAATGGGAACTGGAGATGGGTGGCTCAACCCAGCCGTGGCGGATCTGCATCATGAAAACACTTCAGGGGAAGAAAAACCATGCTGGTAATCGTCGTTCCTAAGTCACCTCCATCAACTTACACTCTGTTTAACCCTTCTGTTCTTATCAACAGCAAGCTTCATTCTCGAAGCTTAAAATGGACTTCATCGCCTCTTCTGCATACTACTTTAATCACAAGGCAGTAGTGTACTGCTGTGGCATGCAAATCATGTGGCGCCATACCTGCTGGGCAAAAATCAATCAAGGCTTCCTTACAAACTTGTCCGTACGTCATGGCGAAGTGCGCGTCAAACTGGTTCTCTGCTTCATTATTTCTGGCTATGGGTTTTCCGTTTGTCCGGCTGCCCGTCATTCAATGGGTTGTCGTGGAATGCGCCTGCGCGGTGTGGAATGCCGTTGGCCTAATTCAAGCCGTTTCTCTCGGTAAGTCCCACTTGCTTTTTTCTCCCCTTTATCCTACTTAAACGCCCCGATCATGATTGGGGTGGCCCATTGCCATGGTTAAATATTTGCTTTCATGCGTGATTCCTAGATGTGTTACAAGATTGTGAGAAAGTAGCCGCACTTGTGGAGGGGTCTCAGTTGGGGGAGCGGTTTGCAAATTAGTGGGTGGGAGAAGTTGCCTGGCAAACATGAGGTCGCAACTAATTTATTTGCATCCTCAATTGTAAACTTGTTTAAGAGCCTCCACTTTTCCCTCATCTACGCACTCCCCCCTCTCTTCATCATCGCTGCGCAGATTTTCGGTATGTCCTCTAATAATATTATTTCGTGAAAAGGTGTGCATTCAATAATAAAACGTTGCTTTTTCCAGACCTCACTGACACCTACCCTGCCCTCTTCTACCTCTTGGCTGTACTTTGTCTCTGGATAATTTATGAGCTTTTGGGTGAGATAAACGACTTCCTTATTCAAGATACACTCTGTTATTCACACTGTCTGACCAAAAATGCAATTGACATGTACACTTGTAGGAGTCAGAAGGGTGATTTACACCTGTGCTTATTTCCTTCTACCGTGGGCGACATGTACGGCGGTTCGCATCCTGTGTAGGTCAATTGTCTTCTCGCATCACTTCACTGCACTTGACCTTGACATGTCCTGGTAACTAAGACTGCCAAATTCTACCGAACTTCTCTTCTTCACATGCAATAGATATGTACGTGAAGGTGGACCGCCTTCTAGCAGGCCTTGTCCCCATATACTGGCTCCTGAAGTGGATCTCAGGTGAGCAATTGCGGCAGCAGCTTTCACTTCCACCGTCGCGAATTTGTAGGTCCAGTGAATGCGGTATACGTGCTAACCTACCTACTACTACCCTTCACCCTGCCAATAGCAACAGGCATTTTCGGTAAGAAACGCGTTCGTGTAATCAGCAAAATTAAACGTCGCGGCTGGTGTGGATGTGCCTACCTCACCTGGTAATTCTTCTCCCATCGGCAGGCATCGCCAAATCGTACCGCAATTGCTACCTCCTTTCCCTCCTGACAGTGACAGTTTTGAGGAAAGTGCTCAGTGAGTCCGTCACTTGTCTATCTGCTAACCTTTGCTGGAGGCAGTCCAAGCTTTCGAGTGATATTTTGACGGGCCGGCCCATTTGCTCCCTTCATTCCCAAGCCATGGGAGTCTTTTGCCACTTTTAGCAATACGCACGATTGCTTGCCACTTGTACTGATGCCTTTAGTCCACCTGGTCCATTTTGCTTGGAAATTGGATGAAACATTTATTGTTAGCTGAAAAGAGACTAAAGCCAGCTTTTCACTTTCTTCTGCCTTCGCGCTGATTCAAGTGACAGTCAAATGGAAGCCACCTCTAGTCAAGTCCGTTGAATCCTGCAGTAATGGGAGCTTGATAAGCGCGTTCTTCTTGGCGTCTTTAAGCATTTGTTTACAATTTATGCATTCATAAGTGGGTCTTAATTTAAAATGCAAGGAATTTGTTCAAATGCGTGGATAACCGACTGGTTGCATCTCATTCCCAATCACTGCAACATTTTCAGCAGTGTTAATTCATAAAGCTTTATGTTGAATTTTAGGGAAATGAAAGGAGGCTCATCCCTAAGGCCCCACGTCCCAAAAACGATGTCCCTCTCCCCCGTTTTCTGATTAACCTGTAGTTTTACCGTAGTTAAGTAGAGTTGTAACACAACCACAATGGCGGTTGACTTATGTGCACCTGCGGTGGGGTTTGGGCTTAAATGCGATGCGGTGGCAGAAGAATGTCAAAACAGGAGCAACTTGTAGAAATAAACATTGCTGCTGTACTTGAGCACGATGTGAGACGTCATTAGCGTAGCTCCGCGAGACTAGCTTGAAGACGAAGGAAGAATACGTACTGTGGATGCGGTAGGACTTGGGCTTACTGACATGGGTCGAAGGCCAGTCCACCCGACGATGGTAGAATGGTGGAGACCCCAAAATGACCCCTTTACCCAAACCGCGAGTTAAACAAATAACCGACGTGTTGCACATCCCCTCACCTCCTCTTAGTGTGCTGTCCTTGCAGCTGCGCCTCCTCTACCTGCCTTGTCAGCCATCACTGGAGGCATTGGTACTGTAGGGAAAACACTCACGCGCCAACCGTGTGGATTAACGAGTTTCCATGCGCGCGAGGTGATACTTGACCTCAACGTTTCTTGGTCTGGAGTTCTCCGACGAGTTCTCTGACATTGATTAAAGCAAATGATTTCACATGTGAGCTTTGAATAAAAGAACTTTTAGAGCATTTGAATTGATTTGTTTTAGGGCTATTGCTTGGTTCAAGCACTTATGACCAAATACAAGATGTTATGCTACCTGCGCTTTCCCCCATGCTAATTCTCGGCTCATACAGCGTTTGACTATCTTCTTTAATCACATATTTAAGCCAATTATTTCCTCCTGCATTCCTCTGCGTGTATTTTGCAACAGTGTATTGGTTTGGAGTTGCAACTCTTAAGCTGATCTGCATTTGAGTTTTCCCCAGAGGTGTTCACACTGCGGAGAACGTGAAGGTGAACGGCCGACTGCAGTGGTACAGGCACATGGATGTGAGTGGACCACTGGCAGAAGTGAGGTTTGTAAGGCACAGCAGTTCGCATTATCACTTGGCATCGGTAAAGGAAACTCGGCTGACGGCCTAATGTCCTTGTGAGCAAGGAAGGTACACTTTGAAGGTTCTGGGTGGCCTCAGCGCTATTAAGTAAATCAGTCCACAGACAAATAAATGCACAGAATATTTTTGGTAAGTATTTTTTGTCAGACGGAAGCTAAGGAAACTAGTGAGTGAAAGTAAAGGCATTTATGGAATCTGGACGCAGTTTCGGGAGCACAGTTTACATTTATACATACCGATTGGCTATCCACGCCACTGCACTGCTTCACAAACAGGGTCCATTCAAATCGGGACGCATTCCTTTCGAATTATCAGTGACCACAGCCTCGATCACAGGTAACCCCGCCTCAAAACACCTCGCCTTAGAACAGCTCAGCTCGAATCAGATCTCCTCCTTAACACACAGCCCAGTTGCCAGAAGCATTTTATCTCATTCAAAATGCCACTCTACTTTCTGTGCTTCCATACAACCCCTCTGTATATAACTAGCCAATTGTCTAGTAATCTGGAAATAACGTTTCCGGAGAAGTTCCACGCTCATCGAATGTACCTGTCTGCTATCAGAATTGCTTTCTCGATCCAAATGACAGCAGCAATGAAGGACAGAGGTGTCTTTTGGGTCACTGTTGTCTAATGTGGTTGTATTTCAATGGCCTTTCTAGTAATTAATATTCACCAACAGCTGGACGCATCCATTTGATGACTCGGAGAATAAATCCATTTCGGTTGTGTCCTTTGGCTTGGTGGGCATCAGAAGTTATTTCAGATGGGGTTATCTAAAAGTGACGGGGCTCAAATTCGAAAGACTGCATCTTACGGTTGTTGCAGGAAGGACTAAACTAGGGTGAGTCGATTTCTCTCTCAGCTTTCGGCGCTACTGACGGTTACTTTTCGCACTTAAAACAGCGTTGAGCAGATGCTACTTCTGAATAACTCTACTTATTTGTCTTCTTCCACTGCTAAACCAATTACCATATTCCTCTTCTGCTACGAATCTATACAGAAAGTGGTGGTAAATGAATGATTAACAATTGATGACCGAGAGCAGACGCAGTTGTAGTACCTAACACAAGAGGAGGGGTATAGCGTAATAAAAACTCTCTTTTGACGACTTGCACCCAAGGGTTTTCCTAGAATATTTTTCTGCTTTGACTGAGTGAGCGGCCGTTCGTGTTCTCATTCTTTCATCAATTATCATCTTATCAATTTAAAAATATTAATTTTCTGCATTTTGAAAGCCTCCTGTGAACATTGTAGACAGGCCCATCTCGACCAACCTCATATATCTATCGTATGCTGTGCGAACTGATTCCTGCACATTCCGCGAGTAGAGGTAGTGGAATAGATAGATGGCTGAGGAAGTAGACGGTTAGGCAGGTCGGCAGGTGGAGAGACGAATAGGCAGGCAGGTCCTCGGACGGATGACTCTAGCTTTGCCTTTCCGCATAACCTCAGCCTCTACCTCTGCCAACTGCCTACCCAAGTGGACAAAGGCATAACAAGGGTGTAAATAAATAAACAAGTGAATTTTAAGACTGCAAATAATCCTCTCAAAAGACCACTGGTATTACGCGTGATGGTGGAAAAGGCTATCATTAGTAGAGGCGGACAGCGAGAATATGGCAAATCTTGCAACGACTGTCACTTCCGGGTTCTCATAACTGAGCACCATTATCAACATACTGTACTCGCACCACAGACACAAAGCCGATGGACATCACCAGACTTGGATGCAGGCAAGGGCGCCACCGAGCCTCTGACCATGTATCTGTGATACGCACTAATCAGATGTCAGATGGCCTACAAAAGTGTGCGATAACGTCAAGTACTTGATTAAAGAGATAGGGCCAAGGGGGAGGGGGTCGAGAGCACTAAAAACTTGCGCTTGTAGTCCAGGCTTGTCGTTGTCGCTTGCGTCACCCCAAATCCACTATCCAGTACGCCTACAGCTCCAGTGCATGCGAGGTGGGCATGAGGGCAAGCAAGGACCCTCGATATTACAACTATGGTTGGAGGTGGGGGAAGGGCGAATGCACTGAAAACTTGTGCCCATGCCTCAGTGATTCACTCGAGTTTAGTCAAAATGCAATTGGCAGTCTGACATGTATGCGTGTATGATAAGGTAAAGCGTTTCCTCCCTTTCCACCATGAACAACTGCATTCGTAGGCGTTGTTAGCAGTAACTGTAATTAAAATGAAGCAATGCTCTTGAGGAACACTCGCTAACGAGGTCAGGGGAGGTAAGTGCCAGCTTCAGCATCGTTGAGAGTCAAATGGTTCTGACGGAGGCGCAGTCATCTTGACAAGCTCGCTCACGGTACTAAATTTTCGACGCCATAGGATAGAGAAATAAATAGACCCCCTCACCTTTGTCTGTGTATCTACCCATGCGCATACCAGCCAAATAACTCACTAAGCAGATACACGAAAAGTAGGAAACAAATGAATCTTAATGCTTGTCAGTGCACCAAGTTGCGGGAGGGGACAGAAGTGCTTGAGGTTCTGTAAAATTTGAGCGTGCCTAAAATCGTGCATAAATTTCGAGAAGACTTTCTTCAATTCCTCAAAACATTGCGAACAAGCAGTGGTAAGCTTTAACCAAAAGCGTATCAATCGGCATATACTGCCTTGATGCAATTGTGCATGGCACCTGTACCGCCGTTCAGACTAAGGAGGAATACTTATTTGAAGGTAAGAATTGCATCTCATTGCAGACATTCACGCAAGTTGTAACGCCGACTGCTCCATTCTACTCAGCAGCACCAAACATGCCCAATTCTGTAGCAGTCACCCCAGAATGCTGTGAGAAAAACACTCTAGCAACTGCTCCCAATCGTAATCCCCAAAGAACGCTTGTATATACATTAAATCCTGCTAAACACAATCTTCCCCGATTAGGAGAAGACTAAATGAGTGAAATGACGGGGTGACCAATGCCGTGCACCACCTTATCCCAGCCTGTCCATTTGCCTTTGAAGTGAAGTGTCTGTACATTGAAAGCCCTCCGCCACGAAGAAACACATTAACCACCTTAACTACCACCATACCTTTTTATGCGGTCCCTCATCTACCTGTCAAAATTTGCTCAAAAACTGCGTTAATTTCAATGCGCACCAAAAAATTCTGCCTAAGCTGTAGCAAATTTTACTGACGACACTGCAATAACGAGTGGAATAATCCGCCAAATAAAAAACGGAAGAACTTGTCGCAACTAAAAGCGTTGACATACGACCTCCGACAAAAAGGAACAGCTAGGCAATTCCAAATAAATCCACCTCTGCCATCACCTCTTCCATCAACTAGTGCACAGGAGTGAAAGAGAATTGGGCCACTTCATCCTATCTGCAGTTTTTGATGAAGGAAACGATATGGAAAAATCGAGCCTTACAATTTCTTGAGGACTTCTGGTAACCGCAAAAGAAAGAAGGATTCACATTTACATGATCCTCCTATTTTCCTGCCTCCCTGATGTATCAATAATACCATCAAAAAAGACCTGTGAAAACCCATTTTCACATTCACAAGCTTTCGTTTACAAAAATCGCAACTTGAATACAGCCGTCAGCGAAACCTTTCTATTGAAGTAGCGTTATTTTTAACTACGAGAGGTTTCTCTTTGCGGTAAGGAAATCTCGCAGGTAGGTCCATTGACACCGAATACACTAACCATAAATTAGGAAATATGTCCAAAAGGGGAGTGCTATGCAAATAAAATACACTCACACACACGCAATGAATAAATGAATATCACTATCACAGGAGAAGTATTAAACAGCCCTGTGGAACATTAAGAGGAGGCCCGATTGAAATAGCCACGTTCAGTAGGGATGGCAGTTGTTTTTTTGAAGGTACACCTCTTGAGAGTACTGTCGATTGTGGACTCTGTATTTACCTCCCCGTAAGGCGAGATCTCTACTTGGTTCCACATGTCAAATTGCAACGGTGTTGTAGTGAAGTGGGGTACACGATCAATCTTCTAAAAGTTAGGAAAGAAACAAAAGATAAAATCAAACAAGCATAAGAACACATGCAAAGGAAAAGTGAACGACTTGTTTCATGATCGTTCGAATTGCCCTTCCTCGTGGAAGTGGCTAAGTCTCGCATCTTGGCGAAGGCTTAGAAACTGCCTGTCAGTAGGGATATCTGCAGCTTCAAAAGAGATGCTTGCACAATTGCGCCCAATGACTTACATTGGATGGTTTGAACCACTCCAAGAGGATGATAAATATCCACTCGATTATCCATCCGATTGCCATTATAATTCCACATACTGGACCCAATCTTTGATAAGCCCTACAAGCACAAAACGCGTTGCATATGTCTTCGGTGAATAGTACACACAGAGAAACGAGACTTTTCTCAAGGTCGAATGTCGAATGATTAAGTAAACTAGGTGGTACCAGGAAATGCGATCAAATACCCCATTTAGAGCAGAAAAGAAAGCGACCTACGCAATGATAGCGTCTTTGGGAGTGATGCGCGGTCGTGACATGGCCGCGTGATAGGCAATTTCAGTGCGTCGGGCGACATCATCCCAAGTGTAGCATAGGCGGATCTGACGGTGACGTTGCCATGCCATCTCAACGACGGAGGCCGGAGGCCAGGAGGATGACTGGCTAAGCTGAATCCGAGGACCACCAAGGCTCACTGATAACCCACTCGCAATCTCTTCCCTCTCCTTCTCCCTTTCTAGGGAAACACTCCTCGACCGACGGTGTGATTGACGCTGAAATATGCTATCATTCTAATGGACAAATAACATTTACTCACTCAATCACGATGCAGTCTTTGTGCAATCACTCGTTTTCTAGCCAACATCTCTCTGGCCATGGATCATTTGCGCATGCATTCAAAGGTACTTTGAGATAGCCTCACATGGATCATGAGCCAGTCTCCACGAAGAAGGCGTGGAGCCTCTACGCACATCGTCAACGTTACCAGTTCCACAGACCCCTCCCTACACTTATGATAAAGTCTGATTACGTCTTCAACGGTCACTCGGTGACTACCTTGGTGACTGCACGGTGACATTTGTCTAACACCCTCCAGCTCTTGAGAAATGACTCACGCCCAAGTGCAACGACTCGTTACAGTGGAGAAAAGGCGTTTCATCTGGACGAATTAGTCTACACTGCATCAATGGAAGGGGCAAGTTAGTACCATGAGGGTCTGAAAATACCTTACACCAATTTGTCTTCATCCTCATCCAAAGAATGTACTTGAGGAGATCTCTCAAAGCGATGATTCTCGCTTCTTTTTGACACATGCAGTGGATGATAGCATGATGACATGCGAAAGTGACCCAACAGTTGAGAAACGAAAAAAATGTAGCAGAATCGAAGGTACCTAAGGATAAGTCTGCTTGCTTGTAGATTCGAAACTTTTGGAGGGAACTCAACGAAAGGATGCAATGCAACAACAAAACAGGACACCTTTTCCGCTTTCCACCTTGTGAGAGATGGCAATTATACATGACAATTGGCAGAAGCTTTAAACAAATGTGGGCAACGCGGTCATGATTTAGAACAAATATAACACTCGTGGCCTCCGTTTTGGTGATAACTTATTTAGAGCCCACACTACTTGCCTGAGACGCAACAGACACCGACCGAGTTAGAGGAATCTCCTGCGACCACTTCAGGCGCTGCTGACGAATCTCCTCGATCGCATTGGCCAGTGTAGAGGCTAATCCTGAAGCACTGACCGGAGACAATCGGATCATGTGTGGAGGCAGCACCTCAGGCACACCGCCTACTTTCGTACTCACTACAAGGAGTCTACAGAACGATGAGAAAATCATCACTATGCTAAAGACTTACCCGCAGCTTGCAGCCTCTACAATGGCAATGCAAAAGGACTCTGTGAGGGAGACATTGAGGAAGATGTCACCGCGAACAAGAACCTGTGAAATGAAGTGTTAGGCGATAAACAACCTGATGAAAGAGGCGATTAGGTTCATGAGGTAGGCCACTCACATCACGAACTTTATGATTTGGCAAGGCGCCCAACATCTCCACACGAAAGTGCAAATTGTGCCGCTCTCGCATCTCCTCCAGTGCTAATCGTTTTGGACCGTCGCCACCTAAAGGAAAAGGCGTGCAAGGCCAATCATAGCGCTTCCACTTATTCATTCAACGTACCTTACTTTTAACGCAGAATTTCTATTTATATTAAACTACAAAATAAATGAATGCCCCATAATGAAGAACGTTTCAAGAACTTCGAATTGTGAAACAAGCGGACTTGTCAATAATGTCAAATGCCAATTCATCAAAGGGGTGGTAGACTTTTGTCACAACTCACCAATAATAAACCGAAGATTAGGAAAAGTGGAGCACAACGGTGGAATTATGGCAGCCAATAGGTCTGCACCTTTTCTGTAAACCAATCGACTGACAACGACGACGGTGACTAAAGACAAGGGAAAGAAGTTGAAGGTGGTTCATTGAATGGAAGATGTTAGAAGCATCAACGACCTTAGATAAACATTCCTAGTTTAATGTTCCAGAGGTCCCAATAGGATAATGATTGATCCTGACATTCTGAAATATCGCCCAATGCTTACACTCGCGTTAATTCCGCCTCATTGACTAATAAGGGGGTGAGACAAAGTCTGCATGAATTAATAACTACGGCAACGCCAGGGTCGTTCAAGGTGATATAAATTCATATGAATGGCGAAGATCTTTGAACTGCAGTACTTCGGACAGCGGGCACGTACGTACGTGCATTCACGTTATCAATATTAAGGCGATCGGGTTCCCGAGGTCTTAGCAGTTGATTACTCCGCCTGGAATCTCAGCAAGACCCGAGCTCACGCACATAAACACAAGTCTATAACAAAACGGAGCTTGAGTTAAAATATTGGCAATTTAGGCATGATCTTACACTACAATGGCATCGGAAGATTTTCCAATAATTGCATCAGAGGTTATGCAAAGCCAAAACGTCAAGGCGATACGAGCTTTTCATAACGTCTCAGCTACCTCCGATTCCACTACACCTTTGATGCCTAACTGTCCAATTCGATTATCTAACGTCTGTATCAAAACCAACTAAGGATTAGCACTTCGAAAAATGTCATTGGGGTAGTTTGTGTGATGAGGCTAAAGATGAGACGGTACGAGGTCTTTCCAGAGGCAGGCTTTGTGTTGCATTAAGTCGTCCTGTAAGAACAAGATTAGGATGGCTTCTTCCCACCGATTCACTCGTGCTGATTGTTGGAAAAAAAGATTTTTTGTACACATACGGGTCGTATTGTGTTGCACAGTGTAGCACCGAGAGAATGGATGTCAACTCAGTGTTCGGTCTCCCGTGAGTACCTCGCCTGCAGTCCAAAACAACCACACACATATGTATGCAAAAACACGTCTTTGGAGATGATGTCCTGATTATCTCATGCAATGTAATGAGCTGATGGTTTGGGGATACCCAACGACGTGCGCGTTCTCTCAACAACCACCGCAACACAAAAGCCATCTCACATGGCAATTCCTCAAACGATATACGAGCGTTTCGTAACATCCACATACCATGTGGCATCCGTTCGCTTAGCAACTTTTCCTTTGCGGTCACTGATGCCCCCTTGATTTAAAGATGGGTGTCCCTCAGTGCAATGCAGCTACTATCTTCGGATAGTAGATTCATCATCACAACAAGACTATTCGTTGCAAGTTTCCTTCTAGACGGTGTGTTCTGCTTCTACATACCGCACCTTTCCGGTTCGTGAAACAGATAAGCTGGAATCACAGTCCTTAGCTTCGACCGGCATTTGATATGAGAGAAAGTAAAAAAGGGAAAACATCACAACCTATTGACGCCTATTCATGCTCTACAATAAGAATGCACGAAAAAGAAATAGTAATCGCAGGCATTTGAAAAGCTCCTATCGATTTTAGGCACCAGCTTTTTTGTCGTCTGATGTTATTGAGCAATGGGAACGATTACCAGGCCAATGCATCCAAAAAAGCCAATTCCAGACACTAACCACTTGCGGAAATTAAATCCAGTTCGAATCACACCGCATCAACTGCTTCTTAGTGGTGGACAAAAACTCTTTCGACTTTTTTTGCCACTCTATACAATCAACTATAAGGGCAATTCGCTAATGGCAGTAGAAGAGGTACCAATTTTTGCAGTCAAATCAGAGTCGGCTTTAGAATAAGTAATGCCACACCGGTACGCCTTTAAAACAATTAGACTGCCTTTAGTCACTAGCCAAATTTGGCATAAGTAAGGTAGTTGCATGAAGTCTATTTGTTTAACTTCTTCGAACAACCACTCAATGCAGGGCTTAACCAACCAAATCAGCAGTGCAACCGAATAGCTGAACTTGAATGCTCGAATTCCGCTTTACCCACTTCAAATGAGCCAACCGGTAGGTCAGATGTGTCAGTCAGCGCAATTTACTTAACTATTCTACTCACTATTATTTGGATCACGGCGGGCAGGATCAGGAGTGAAAGCACAGGGGTCAATGGCGTTGGGAATGACGTAAACACGTTCCGGTTCCATGCCACCACGCAGTACAGTGTTCTCTTTAGCCACATGGGAGACACATATAAAGTTATCCACCACGTTTAGGAACATAAAAAGCGCACGGTTGGCGAGGATGGAGGAGAGGTCAGCAAATCCGAACAGTGAGTGGTCCGTAAAGAGAGCACGCAGACCGAGGGCCTTAGCGTGCATCAGAGACTCCAATGCCAATGGAGAGAAGGCCTGACGGAGGTATCAAAAAGGTGCTCATGTTATCTAGCCATTCACAGAAAACGACTACTATGATCAAAAGTATTAGAATGTGAATACATTATATCACATTTTGTGCACATTGATCTAGAATGAATTTTTGAACTTCAAAAGTGATTGTAACCGAGCTTTAAAGAATTCTTTCCGATCGTTTTTTGGTCAAGCATTAATAATATGATGATTATATTTTGGAAGGGTCTGGACTGATTTTTAAAGAGCTTTACAACCCTTCTCCTCGTTCACGTCTTTTCTGCGTTGAAATGTACACCACCGCAATTCGCCATCCTTTTTCAACGAGGCAATAAGCTTGCCCCTCAGTTCGACTCTATTCTTACATTCGTCTTGTCTGCTTCACATGTGTTTACGCGATTACCTGATGCTTGTGCCAAAGGAAGTGACATTCATCACTTGGAGAAATAACCTCAGAGGTAATATAGAGGACAAGGAACAAATGATTGGCATTCAAAGTGCGCCTATTGAGAGATAAAGTTCATCAAAATACACAAATGGCACCATAAGTACTTTATTTGAAAGAGTTCTGTGATGCCGAATCTACCATTCGGTCCTTGTTCTTAACACGGGGAGCGATGCTGCGACTCGAAACGACAAAATGGAGCCGTGCAACACAACCCAATTATTCGATCATAACCATGACTGCATCTACGCTTCAAACCTTCCGAAAAGGCGTGGCGAGTTCTACGGAATGATATACGAGAGGGTAACTTTAAAGTGATGCAAGCACGTACCGAGTGACCGTGAACTACATCCACATTTTCACGGATAAAAATATCGCGGACAATTGTTAGGCCACCAAACACAGTGATGAAAACGACTTGGCTGTAGAACGAACGATACGGGATGTAGTAAACCTGCCAAAGAAGGACAGAAAATAGGGGTGATTAGGGGGTATCTTAACAACGCCCATGTAATCTTTTATGCAGCGGTGAGGGGAGGCACCTTGCAGGGGAAAATGTGTTCTGGGGAAGCCTAAGTTTATTTAGTAACTTCCTGAGGGTTTTCAGGGAGTGTGTGTACGCATGGATTGGATAGGTCATTTTGGTTGAAACGGCTACAAAACCACGGGACTTGGAGGCTTGTGATTAAGTACCTACGTGAGGAAATAGAGGCAAATTAAGCACCCGACACAAACAATACTACGCGTAGTACAGAATACGAAGTAGTTCTTATCACACCACATTTTTGGCGCCAAATCACTAAGACAAATGCATTGCACTTAATTAGTAGCCTCCCATATTGATGCTTGAACAAAGGAATGACCATCGTCCAAGAGTCTGGACGAATACATGAATTATTAGTATTACTTCCCTCAAAATAAGCCAAATCGACAGAAGAGATTCAATCAGAAAGGAAAGGAATAAGAAGGGAACATACCTTGAGACCTCTGGGCATGTAGCGAACCCCTTGACGCTGATGCTTATCACCATAAGCATGGGTGATTATTATCACGCGATGACCTCGTGAAAGTAGACATTGGGATAGTTGGTAAATGTGGCTCTCCACCCCACCGATATTGGGGTAAAAACAGTCACATATGAGACTAGAATAAAAAATTAAGCAAAAATTTGGGAGTAAGTGATGGGATAGAGCAGGCAACCAGGGAGAAATACACAAAACTTACTCACTGAAACAATCACCACCACAATTTGAAATCTTCCCCAAATGTGGAAGCAAATACCGAATTCAGGGTTTGTAAAACACCTTGTTACGACAGCCAAAAACATAGCAGGGGCCACCACCATTTTCATCCTCCTTTCATTTCCCAACCCCCACCTACTTTTCGCATGTATTCCGGTGGTTGTCTCATGCTTTTGCCGAGAAAAGGTGGTATCTGACACAAGGAAATATCGTCATGAGACTACGAAGGGTAGCCATAAAGATGAGGACAAGAGCGAAGACGAGGCGGCATCGCCTCATCGAGCCTTCCGATCCTCAAGTGCACGTCTTCTCATGAGTACAATTCTATGAGTAGTATAACGCCCTGTGACGTGTCGTCGTGTAGCAATAATACACTCTCCCTACTGATTCCCCCACCTCTCCTGACTGCTTTGTAGTAGAGAGCTTTGTCCCTCCCTCTCCCTTTTGCACCGCATCAAGTAGGTGGATCTCAACCCCGACTTTCCCGCCTCTCTCTCCGCCCACCGTCCAGCCCACGCACCCTCACACAAACACACACATGGACAAAGCGTGTAATTTGGTAGCTGATTCAACTCCAAGTCCGACTACTTCTTAGCTTCAGCCTCTGCAAGTAGCACATTCGCATTGCGAAACGTCATGCCTTAAAAGTGTGCAGTGATTAATGGCAGTGAATTTTTTGGGGCACAGCCTATCAGATATTCATTCGCTCACCGAACATCATATTACAAAAGCCATTTCCCAACACAGATCGCTCAGTCAGACAACCCAACACTAACGCAGTTCACAATACACGCGACAGAATTAAATAAAAACAAGTTGGCAGTCCTCCAACTTCTCACCTGTGAATGCACGCGACGCCCAGTTGTTTAGCGACTTTCATGGCTTTCCCATTCGAAGTGTTATGGCAATAAGACCATTGTTTAAATACCCGTTGTTAGCCATCACTGAAAGTTGTTCTTAGCAAGCAATTCACAAACGCCATCAAAAATGGGGAGGCTACCTTAATGCAATGAATCTCTCTTTGTGTGACTCGTCCTGAGTGGTGCTGCCTTCTTTCACAGCCCTAGAGCAGGGTTAAACTCAATTCATAAATCACATTATACTAAGTAACACCGTACTGAGAGACCGAAGCGTATCCCGGTACGAGGCTATAAAGCTTACGCTACAGCCAGTCATTGTAGCAGGGGTACATCAAAAACAGCGCAAACTTTTCGGCAATAATGCGATAAGGAACTTAAAGCAAGGAGCAATACAAATTCAAAAACACTTACGCAATCGTCAGGTTCCCTCTTGTTTTGGGAATTACCTCCTCACCAAGCATTTGGCGTCTACAACGAAATTACACGTTTCTAGGAGAGCAATATTTACACCTTTCAAGGAAGGCCCATTTTCCATCAATACCAAACAACTGTGAAGAGTTCTCCACTAAGCACATAGTGATGACGAGTGGGCAACTCAACTCAGCTGCCTTCCAATTGCTCTTTTTTGAAGGCGAACACTTCATAGCACAATAGATTCCCAGTTGGGGTACTCTAGCTACACCAACTGCCATATCCATCAAAGCCACTTGGGACTAAAGCAAAGGTTTTCCACACAAAAATCCTTCTTAGCATTATGGCAGTTGGACAAACCGGGCAAACGTAAAAACAACAGACAAAATATTCAAGAAAGATTTAATATTCACAAGTATATTCCATAATGGCACCAAACCTACAAGAAATGATTGTCCAACTGTAGTGGGGTTACTCAATAAGGCGGAGTAAAGAGGGAATGCCAATGATGCTGGAAGGCTTTAGAAACGCCAGACCTCTCGGTGATCAGCAAAGTGTTCGTACCACTGACCGAGCACAAGGTGGAAATTACGCTTCCATCTGATCAGGCAAATGCTCCCAATAGTCCATAGGCATGGACCCTTGCACATCAGTCAGTACCTGCTTCACGAACATCTCTAGCCGACTGTTCAGTGTAAGGGTACGCACATAGTCGATTATGCCCACCGCCAGAGTTCGGTGTATCAGAATGACAGCGCCAGTCGCGGAGCCATCCAGCATGCAGTTTGCCTGTTCTAGGATTCCAAGAGCCGGTTTATCGGTTCCCACAAACACGCGGGATACCTAAGATCACTGAAGGCAGAGAATAAGAAAACAAATGCACGCCTTGTTTGAGGCTTCAGTAGTAAGTTGGATGAAACCTCCTTGTGTGAAACTGTGTGGTACGAGTTTGCGAAGGGCTGCGGTGTGACTTTTCTCCTTCTGTAGATCCGATGCAAAAGCTGATGACTTGACACCGCCGAAGTGAGAAAAGCCACAACTCCGTTCATGTGGCCTGATGCATGCCAACCTAGAGCATGCGCCCCCGCACCTACTGACCACATGAGCCAGAAATTAGGCGATGTGAATTTGCACCAACTATTAAGATTACAAGGGATTGCCAGTAGGCGCAGACGGACGGAGAAGAGGATGGTGCTGATGGAGGCATCCAAGATGGGCAACTGAAGGCATTCCGAGATCCCAGCCGACTATCGATTTCGTAATTCAGGTGGTTCTGAGGATGTCGAGGTCGCGTAGGGGAGAAGTTGAGTAGATGTAGTTACTGAGGAGGTGATAATTCCTGCTTAATCCCATGAAGTCATTATTAACTCAGTAAAAAGACAAAGTTAGAGGGGACAAGGAGGCACAAAGGGAAAAGCTTCATAAATGAGGTAGTGGAAGAAGTCCAAAATTGCCACCAACTCCTTCATTTCAAAGGCCATATACTTCTCAAGAACCTCTACGTCGTCCAAAATTATACAAATAAGAAAAGAAGCTAGACTGACCCCCCTTTACCATGCATAAATTGTGAAGAGACCTGAAGATAAAGAGCAAAAGCATGGAATCCATTGCCGTACAAAAGCCATGACAACAGCTCATAAATTGCAAACCATTCCCACCTGAGGAACGAGCGAAGCAGTATCAAGGGTGAGGATAGCTGTTACTATTGTTAGGTAATGCCACCATGCCCATCCGGTAATGCCCCATTTACAGCACTCTCGTTAAACAAAGGAGCCGATACCGCACTGTTCTCAAACATAGCCAAAAAACTTACCATGATTTCCTATTTTTGGACTAATGAAGCCCCTCCAGCCAAGACCATTACGCCTCAGCAACTGACCGGATTTAATGCCGCGAGAGCCTAAATTAACCGCTTCGGAGATTGTTCAGCATAACAAGCTGATGTGATTTAGATTTGTTGGTTAGAAGTAATAGAGGGGGCCTTTCTTCTTCTGCGTTTACTTAGACAATATATTTGCATGCACATACGTGTGTAAATATATGTGCATGCGCACAAACAAACGATAACATCGATATTAAATGAATATTTCCTTAAATTATGCCAATTTATGTACTTATCTTCAGTGAATCGTTACTTGTTGCATATTTTACCATTGTAACATGCTCTACACTTTAAAATTAGGGTAATAAAAGTTTTGAAGAGGCAAATTTGTCATATTTCTCACGATGTCATAATTAACTTAACCGTCTCGCCGTTACTCCCGTTTAGAACTTTTATCTTTACATGCAATGCTGTTTATTTGGTTTAACCCAGGGCTTACACTGGGACAAAGTGATCAGAGAAGCCTTAAATTCGCACCCACTAATGCCGTGATTCCTGAACCGGCAGTTAAACTTTTAAACTAAGTTTGGGTGTCAGTTAAAGCACCGTCGATTCATCTGGCTAGAAACACCTAAGACAAAGCAACCGAGAAGAAGCTGTTTTGCTATTTTACGGGGCATCTGCATTTACGCCCTCAAATTTCACTATCCAGGTCCAGCACATATCACGAACCCTACGGGTTCAAACGAGTCAGATGCACAGTCTCTAGGCTCGTTCTAATGCAGTATTTGCATGCACCAACAAAGAAAACAGGTAGTTATACGCCCCATCAAAAATGTCTCTCCTCAGAAACCCTCTCATCGATTTCTTCTTACCGATGACAGTTTCAAAACTAATGTGGAATCCCAACTAGAAAGGAAACGGATATGTGGTTGCATTAAAGCACAGCACATGCATCAATCACTAACGAGTATTAGGCAGAGAACGTGCTAAAGAATCGCCAGGATAGAACACAGAACTTGTGACAGAACACTTGGAAGCCCTGCTGTTACACAATTTTAAGGCATACGGTTTTCATTGTCCTAACAATAACGCTCCAAAGTCGAAAGGGAAGCCAACTACGCCCTTGAAGGCGAGGTAGGGCATGCCATTGGCAATTTGTCGAGCAAAGCGCGGGAGGACCGACCCCGTCATGGAGCGTGGTTGGGTTGCGAGCCGAGAGCGATTTTTTGGAGAAAAAGCCGACTAGACCCCCTTCTGCAGCGTACTCCATTATCATTGCCGGACGACCTAGGGGTAAAATAACTATGGATCCCAGCTACCCCAAGGTGCTATAATTGGAAGGAATTTCGCCTGAATGGTTTTCTTTCAAGACCTAAAAAGGTAGGCCATTATTCGAACATAGATGCTTGCCTTCTTAACCACAAGACATCCATAGTTCAACCAATTGCTATAACCTAGACTATTTGCTCTTAAAAGATTAACAGTTTCGACCCAGAAGGGAAAACGGTGACTCCAACCACGCATAAAGGATCTTGCCGTTGCCACATTGAAAAGTGAATTTCAAAACAGCCTCTGTACACGACACCGAAAATCCACAGGCAGAACCGACCGTCAAGTATGCTAAATCACTTGGTGGGGCAAAACAGATCTAGCAGCTCCCACCAATCACAAAAAACAGACCTGCCAATATTTAACACATATCAGTGCTGGGTGAATGCATCCAAATAACTAGTAGCAGCAATGGGAGCAGCAGCATAGACAACCGTTCAAAGTTTACACAAACAAGTGGATCAAGTAGGAAACTGGAAAGCAAGAAGAGGCACAGTTAGTCTTAAGTCGCCCAAGTGGGATTTCCATCGTGCAATTCCCATCCACTCCGCAGTATCTGTGGTACATGCAAAAGACCGCACCTCACGGTGGGGAGACACACCTCATCAAGGCAGACAAGCAACAAAATGACAAACAGCATATGTAATTAGGGGTCTAACCAAAGGAAATAGATATACACTCATGCACACTTGCAAGCAGGCAAGTTCCTGCCTCCATGTATCCACACTCTTCATTAGTACTGACGATTGGTTCTTTCCACCAATTGCATCAAGAATGTAAGGGTCTGGACAGTCACTGGCACTAAACGAATTCTGCGGTTCAACGGTTCTCCTCTTTTTCAACAACTAGAACCTACCTAGTCAAAACGCTACTGTTATTAGAATCCGCAAAGCGCCAACCGTACGGACAGACCACGTACTAAAGTGCGGCAGATGACCTTGAAAATGGCAAATTACACGAAGCAGCGCTGATTGAAAAGTTATTTAACATTAGGGGTTTTTAGTGCAAAGAATTCAGGATGGCACTAATTTTGCCATCTGAAGACCGTTTGGAGCCTTGCCACATTTGCATATGCAAAAATTTGACACCATTTACTGTCTGAAAAGAAATGCAGACAAATTCGTATACGAAGGAAAATATGCGCAGTAAAATGAAAAGGTGGCATTTCAATCAGCGATGCTGTTTATATGAGAAGAAGGCGTCGATAAGTGCACCATTTGCTGTATTTTATATTAGGTAAAAAAGGGGATTTTTATACTAGAGTACGGAAATATACCCCATATATCGTGGCATTTCACATTTATCCAGCCTCTCCAGTCCCCACAATTCTCTATCTAACAGTGCGATTCGATTGGAGTACGTTTGCTATTCACCACTAATTTCAATCAGCACAGGTTTAGGAAAGTTCGGATACTGACCCCTTCGCTGCCTGGGGGAATTCTGGCCACTCCTCTGTAATATGATGGTTGTTCATCTCTCAGTATTAACAAGGAACCTATTCTTACTTGGCCTTGCTACCAAGCTGGGTGGGCTGGCCCTAAGTAGCCCAAATATCTTCTTCGTGCCGAATATGTATATTCTGCCCAAGTATTGTGTCATCTTTCGTCTTCAGGAAAGTCTCTGCGCGCAACACCTCCAATACGAGCTCAGATTTCGCATAGCATTTGTCACCCTAAAGACCCTTTTAAATAGCATAAGCATTTCATAATCCTGTTGCTTCCCTTGTGAGTTACATGTAAACATACCATCTGGTGGCTTTCCTTCCTGCATTTGTGCTTAGACTTCATCTACGTATCCAAGCGGCGGTGTAGCTTTGTAGGTCCGCATCTTCTTCAGGTGAACGGTTGTTGGATGAGTAGGGAGTTGTGCACCGCGGACAAAGTAGTTTGTAGGTGAGGGGACTTACACACTCAGAATGGATCTTTGCACCATTGGTAGTGAAACTTGAGGTGCGGTGTGAGTGGGGGAATTGACCTCTACATTGTTATTATGTGTCCTTTTTTGTGAACGTTAGTCCAGTTATGTGTGTAGCCATATTTCTTCTCCTTGATAATTAGACAGTCGTAAGTATCAACGGGCTATTTTAACACTTTTCTAATGCCATTTTTCAGGCAAAGTACGTTGGCGGGGCATTGTTGTTTGATATTTCTCTGTTCGATAGAAAAACATTGGGGGACACCCTCATTTTACGACAGTACGCGAGAAGGACACGTCCTAGGCTTAAATCTCAGTCTTCTGGTTGTGCATCCTTGGTGTAAACTTACGTAAGTTCAATTAAAATGTGACTTCCTCTTATCACCTGGCCATTGCTTAGGCCTTGTCCTTGTCTGTGAGATCTAAAAGGTCTCGCATAGTCCAATAAAGGTTCGGCTTTCAAAATCAAGGTTTTTGTTGCCTATGAATTGATTCAGACATTCTACACTGACAAATCTACCAAATGAAGAAAATAAAGTAACCATTTCTGCATCTTGCGTATTCATATGTTCTACGTCATCTACTTTCCTGAAATACCCTACCATAACCAGGACGTGTCACTTTTCTCTCATGGTGGGTGGCAGTAGACTTGTGATGTCAATAAATGCGCCTTCGTTGGGAACCATATGCGTAAAGGATGACGTGGTGCGATCACTGTGAGTTATTGGTTTTTGAACTTACTGCAAGTGACGTAGGTTTCGCAGAAATCGAGTGCCTTTGTTTTCATCGGACGACAGCCCTCTCTCGATGCATTGCGTGCTTGCAATCCACACCTCTCACGAACAATATGTCATCATATTTCGCACCACTTAAGTGCATTGAAATGGCAGTCACGTGGTGAGACAGGTTGCCTTGAGGATGTGTGGATTAATGTGAATCGCAGGCTGCTTTGAACGTCGACATCATGAACGCATATTGCGGCCATAGGCTTGCCTGTGGCCACGTCTGTCCGAGCGTCGGCTTATAAACCGCCACTGTGTGCAATGAGCGGTGGCTGGGGAGGGTGCCGTCCCGTGCTGTGGCGCGCGGTGCGTGGAGCGTGTGCCGGTTGGCTGGCTCACGGTGCGGACTGCCGTGGCTTCTCACTAGGTGTGCTGGCGCTGTCGAATTCGGTGGTGTGGAGTTTGCGGTTGTGCTGCTGCAGTGACCGCAGTGCGGTCAGCCGTTGCACCGTGCTGTGGCGTTGGTGCGTGTGTACGCCAGTTGTACCAGTAGGTTGGCGGGTGGTGATGCGGTTGCAGTCTTCGCAGTCCACGGACCGTGACCCAGTGTGCGAATGGGCAGGTGTATGTGTGTGAGCACGTTGCACACGTCATATGGATTGTGGATGCCGTAGGCACTTGCATTGTTGTGCTGCGTTGCAAGTGTAATGCGATGGGGGGGTGCGAGTCACGCCCCGCCTCGCCTAGCCTCGCCTTGACTCGTTTTCTGACCTCGGATCAGTTGTGGGTACCCGCCGAACTTAAGCATATCAATAAGCGGAGGAGAAGAAACCGACCAGGATTCCCTCAGTAACGGTGAGTGAAGAGGGAGAAGCCCAGTACCGAAGCCTGCGGCAGGTTTGTTGGTAGGCCATATGGTGTGTGGGTTGGCTGGCGGGACCGCCACTCCACTCCAAGTCCAGCATTGAGTATGGTTGTGAGTGAATTTGGTCCACAGAGGGTGATAGGCCCGTAGGAGTGGAGGCTCAGGCAGGTGAGGCGGTTCACCGGGCCGGCTCAGGAGTCGGGTTGTTTGAGATTGTAGCCCAAAGTGGGTGGTAAACTCCATCCAAGGCTAAATACAGGCACGAGTCCGATAGCGGACAAGTACCATGAGGGAAAGTTGAAAAGTACTCTGAAGAGAGGGTAAAGAGTGCGTGAAACCGCGTGCAGGTAAGCGGCTGTTTATCGGG